>JAGXJF010000902.1:0-68717 GCA_019208055.1 Stipa capillata
GGGTCCGTGACAGCTGCGAGTAACTTTGTTCGAACTGTAGTATTTTAGGACACTTTGCAACTTGTAGTTGTTGTCGTGACATAGCAATATCAATTGCAAGTGTCAAGCGTGTAGAATTTAGCATGAGACTATGTGCTGATTTTGTGTAGCTATTGAATTCGTACACATTGGTCGCTCTATTCTATTTTGTTATGTTGTGTTGATGTGTAGTTATTAGTGTTAAACAAGTTATCCTTGATATGATGACAAGTTACCATGAGAAATTGGGCAGCTTTGATACATAAGTGATGTGCTATATTGTTGTTTTTATCCGTTGCCCCTAAGTTGGTGCTCATCTCCTTTTCTAGAGCTCAGTCAATACATAATATGGGTAAGTCGAGCAAGAAGTTTACTGCTGAGGTTGTACCTGCTAGCATTTGCAACTAATTGGCAAGATTTTCTTTTTGTTGTTTCATAGTAGTTCTTCCTACGAAGACATGAAAATTATCATATCTGGTTGCTCACTTTTACTTGTATGTTAAGATGTAAAATTGGATATATCAATCTAAATCTATTGTTTGTAACAGTTCTACAGAAATCATGATCGAATAGGTGGCTTATAGCTTCTTGTGGTGACCTCGTTTCCATGGGGGCATTTTGGTTGAAAATATGTTCTTACTTTTTAACACCTTTTATACCCGATACTTTTAACACTTGGATGGCCGATACCTTGTTCAACTCGATGTAGTTATATTTTAGCGACCTAAAACATGCAAAATATCTTAGTAATGTTGTCATTACAAACATTTAGCTTAGTTGATGTGTTAACGCTGAAGTTTAGCCATGGAATGTAGAAACACAACTAATGGTTTAAAAAAGCATGAAAGGTGAGCTTTCATCTGAATTAGAAGAATATCCAGATTAACTAGTGGAATAGCTTGAGAGAGTTTGCATTGACTTATCTTAGTAATGTTGTCAACATTAGTCATTCTTTGTTCTACCTATATCTTTCAGCCCTGTAGGTAACTCTCATGCTTAAGCATCTTTTCTTCAACAATAAGAATGTGCATTAGATCACGGCTGATAACTTGCACAATTGTTGAGCTTAAAGTTATTCTAGTCTATGCGTTGCCTTATTCTCATTTTATTTATCCTAGTCAAAATCCTACTTCATAAATGTTAATAGTTGTTTTGTATTTTCATTTTTTAAGTTTCTTAATCAGAAATGGACTCGTCGCCAACCCGGGAACTAGCCTGCGTAGATGATGATAGGGCGGCGCCCCTAGACGTGGCGGCCCCGATTAACGCTCCACCCCGAACCAATCAAACAGCCCCTGAGCCGGCCAGTGAACCTACCGTCGAGCCGGCTAGTGTAGCTGCCGTCGAGCCGGCGAGCATACCGTCAGCACCAGCACCTCGCTCGGCGCAAGATGAAGAGAGTGCGTCTGGCTCATCTGATGATTCTCGGTCTAGTGAGTCGGGATCGGAAGAAGAGGCGGCGCCCGAGCCAGCACCATCAAAGCCGAAGAGACGGTACAACGCTAGAGGAGGGAACCAGCTAACGAACGAGACATTTGTGGTCACTCGAGTCGGCGTAACAGGTGTTCCTGCAAGTCCCGAGAAGGCTGCGAGGTCGTTCAGCAACACCTGTGGGTGCATTGTCCGTGTGCATGTCAGGATGACATGCCGGGACTTCAAGAAAATGACTGACGCCCAGAAAAAGGTCATGTTCGACAAGTTGTGGGATAAGTACGCTATCCCAAAGGCTGACAAGGAAAGAGTGCAGCGGAAAGCCAACAACATCATGTGTGCTGCACTAAGGACATGGCGATATGAAGCAACGAAGCTGCTAGACGCTGATTTCAAAACTGCAGTTAAAACTAAATGGCCAAAGATAGAACTCGAACACTGGGAGGAGTTCATTGCTAACAAGAAGAGTGACGCATTCGAGGAGAAGAGCCGCCGAGGGAAGGAACTGCGTGCAAAGAACAAATTCCCCCACCACCTTGGCAGCCGAGGTGTTCCAGGGAAGAGACCGACCTGGGCCAAAGAGGACGCCGCACTGATAGCAGCTGGCAAACCGGTTCCTTTCGCCGATATCGAGCAGGAACGCACCCAGATTTGGATGAGGGCGCACATAGTTTCTGACCCAGCTACTGGGTCACCAATTATCACGGACCCCAAGCTTCAGGCGGTTTCTGAATGTTTGGTATAATGTAAACCCAATGTCTTCTTGAAATATACTATTCTGCTTCCAATACGCTAACAGCCCGTACCTCGTGCCGTTTCCCTTGCAGAGGCAGCTGTCCCAGCAGTCTGAGAGCTCCCAGGACTCCATCCATAGTGAGAGGTGGGAAGACCATCTCTCGAAGGCTCTAGGAACGAGGGAGAAGACAAGCTATCCTGCTGGACGAGTGAGAGGCAGCGCAATAATTTTTAGAGTCTAGAAGCTACGACGCCCGCAATGCATCTCGTCCACATATGCATCCTCATGAACATCAAGGCTCCTATCCTGCTAGATGGAGTAGCTGCGCCTCAGCCTTCGACGTTGCCCCCGAGTCACCAAGTCCCGTCGAAGACATCACTGTAAGCTTTGTCGCCACCTTGAATCACTTGTTTGAGGGCTCTAATTCACAGCATTGTGCGAATAACAATGGGTACGACATATTGTTTATTATGCAAGGCCCCACAAAATGCCACCTCACTATCCCTTTGCCCGGCGTGAAGAAGACGGTTGCACACGGCCTAGTCTTCCCAATAGTAGAGGGCGCGACATGCCACAACGCTGCTATACCTTCCCACATGGCAAGGGTGCAGGTCATCCTGTGATGAGGACATCCCTAACATCGATACAACCTTACTAAAGGGTCCTGTAACACGAACTCAAGCACGCCAACTTAATTGTCAGGTAAATTCATTTCTTGGAGCTCCGTCATTTTCTATGAACTCCATGATGCTGCCTAAAGGAGATGATGTTATGTTACTCAGGAACATGGGTTCAAGTGAGGAGAAGGATGGTGGCGCTACAAGGCTGGAGTCACCGTGAGGGATGATATATACTTAATAGATGGTGCTGCGTCACCTTTTCTTGGGCCCAAGGGCCTTGTAAGCCATAGTGGGGCCCCATGCCAACCCCTTTAGGGTTTGGTACTGTTCATGTGTACTGTTCACGAGCGTGAACAGTACCCCTTTCCCTTTCTTCTCTCTTTAAGTAGTAGCTGCCACCCCTAGGGTTAGTTGGGTTTCATTGAGTTGTTTAGCTACTGCTACAATATTGCATCTACAAGTCGTGTAGGACTACCGCCTTGTTTAGATCTCCAGTGGAATCCCACACTTTGTTCTTTTAGCTCTTGTGCCAATTTTATACTCGCAATTTCAGATTGCAATCTTAGTTCTTGCTGGTTCTTCAGTTGCTTGCAGGAACTCGAACTTCGTTGTTCAGGTTGATCACGCCTACGGCAAGGTCAATAACCATCGGAGGTTGGTTTAGCGATTGCTAAGGCGTATCGTCGCGTACGGTATAGTCGGATCGTCAAGGTCAAACTCCACCAAATCGATAGTTACCTTCGTCTCATCGAAAGATCGGGCCCCCGTCTCATCATCCTGTGGCCGAAGAGTTAGATAGTTATCCCCGGGGTCTCCTCTCCTAGTATGTCAACCATCCCCTCTCCATCAACCGGAGCCGGCCCATCTGCCTCGGCCTATGCCGTACGCCCATTTCGTTCGATGATTGGGACGATGATCTTGCCGAGCAGCAACATACGATGATCCTTCCGTCCCAGGAGGAGGAGCAACCCAAGACGGACTCACCGCCCATGAAAGGCGCTCCAAGCATCACCATGGCCTGAAGGCAGCAGGAAAGAAGGTCTTATCTCCAAGCACGCTCAATGCCGCAGTGGGCGAAGCGTTGATGGGAGGCAAGAGGGCCTCCACTCCAGAGCCAGAGAGAAAAAGAAAAAGAGCACACAAATGGGGTGGCACCACTGCGAAGGAGGCAAGCAAGAAAAGCAAGAAACAAGCCTTATCCTTCCAGACATCTGCCGGAACTGTCAAGAAGCCTCGACGAGTAGTGTACGAGGCAGGTGAGCCCTTGCTCCCAGATGATGAGGTGTAGAGGTTGTCAGCACATATGAAACTTCTCCATGACACAATCATGATGAGGTCACAGAATCGGGATGATTATGAGCTACACTTTAAGGTCGAGGTGCCAAAAGATTACGGTTTCTTTCTGGACAGACAGCATGACACCTTTGACATCAATTTTGAAGATATCTTTATGTTGTTCAATCTCTTTCGGCTTGACACCATACTCTTCAGGCTGTGGGCGCTTCACCAAGCCCAAGAGTGTAGGCATCTGCCCAATTGCGCTTTTGGAATAATGGATCCAGTCATCATGAACGACTACTATGTACAAGAATCGAAGCCGGTCCTAATAAATTTCATCACTGAGTCATTGATATACCATAAGGACAAGGACTACGTACTCCTGCCCTACAACCCCCCGTAAGTTACTTACTACCGTGCCTAGTTTGCTTTTCTTAAGGACGTATCCCCGTCTGTTTATACTCGTTCGTTACCTTTTACGCAGCGACCACTGGATCCTTATTGTCATCCACAAGCGTTCAAGAATGATATACTATTTTGATTCCCAAAGAAGTGCCAAGCGGGACTACTCAGGAATTAAGGAAGTTCTGGAAGCCGCCTTTTGGGAATACAACTTGCGAGGGGGAGAAGCAGAATGCAAGAGCAAAAAGCTGATCCACAAATTCAACTTCCCTTGCAGGCAACAGCCGGAAGGTAGCGTGACATGTGGGTACTACGTCTGTGCTCACATAGACGTGTTCGTCATATCCCACAACCCGCAATGGAGCCAGGATCAATTCAATAATTTCATACACGACCTGGCCGACGATAAGTACGACTGGAGGAAGGACTTTTCCCGCATCCAGAAGACCTTCGCGTACGTTATCAACAACGAAGTCATTCGGTCAAGTGGTGATTTCTACGCGAGAGTCCAATTACCCGCTTACCACCGCCCTACAAGTACTAGCCAAGCGTCATAGACCTAGAGTAGGGCTAGTAAAAAAAACATTGTTAAATTCATTTGTCTGTCGTTTTAATTCGTTGTAAACTTGCTTTTATATGTGTACTTAATATTTGTGATATTTATTGCTATATATGCTTAATATTTGTGATATGAAATGCTATATATGCTTAATATTTGTGATATTAATTGCCATATATGCTTCATATTGTCTATTTGTTTAAAAAAATGTATGAACATACTTCCATTTACCTGTCAGTGGAAACAAATACCGCTGACGGGCGGAAGTGGAACGCCCGTCAGTGGAAGTACCCCCAGGATGCCGCCCGGGTAGCGCTGCAAGTCTTTTCACTGACAAGCAGGTTACACCCGTCAGTGAAAATATATCTCTACTGACGGTCCCGCCGCCCGTCAGTGAAAGTAGAACTTCCACTGATGGGAGGTTACTGATGGGCGCGGAACCCGTCAGCGATTGCCTTTTTGCGCCCGTCAGTGGTGGTGTTACCTGAGGTAGTGGAAGGAGTTAACGGGGTACATACGTTACCATTTGCCCCAAAAGGGGTTTCATATCACATATCTCCCAACTCGAAGGCTGAATACAGGTCTTCGAATATTAAAAACAGCGATGAACACAAAAATGAAAACCCTGAGATGGCAGCCTAGCCATCTCCATAAGTGTAACCACAACCCACATTATTACGACCGAAGAGGCTAACACCGACTAAGCATCTGAATCCACATTTCCTACGTCGTAGTACTCACCGATACTGGGCTCACCTGCAACAGTTTTGGAATTGAATTCCGTAAGTACTTTCGTACTTGCAAGCTACACTTGTAGGCTCATCCCAATTCAATTTCATCATAGCATGTGAATAAAGGAAATACTAACCATTTTCGATATCACCAGTAGATTATAAGGCATAATCATGAACGATACAACGATATCCTCAATATTCATACCAACATTCATCTTAAGATTGAAAGCCATAATTCTCAGATCATCCAGTTATGTAAATCCACCAGGGTTCATCCATAATGACCACATCAAGTCAACCAAGATATTTTAAATCGTGGTTGCTCCCATCAGGGCTCAACCGAAGGTGTGGTCAGGCAAGGACGACCAGAACTTGCCCGATGCGAGGGATGAATTGAGAATGTGTAAGTACAGGGTTGGCCGACCATGACTTCCCACCAATCTCAATTCAAACCTCGCCGTGGGTGACGGGTAAAGCCCTACAATACAGGAATCGAATCAGGTTAACATCCTATCGATCCATCTGTAGGTGACGGTACCCCGGCCCTCACAAGTCACAATTAGGATTTCATAGTTTATTGGTCCATTTAAAAGATCATCCGCTGATCTTGCAACCAATTAAGCCTACCATGCTATTGATTCGCCATCACATAACATAGCAGCATCATAAACATAACGATCAAGTATTTCACTTAATCACAAGCATGGCATGGAACGAATTAGGGAATCTTAGCGAGCTTTTGTAGACTTGCCTTGTTGGGTTGGCTCCGGATCACAGTAGTACTCAACTTCGGAATACTCTTCGTTTGCTCGGGTCTACCCAAAATTGAATCCTGGAATACCGAAGTAAAGCAACAGAAGGAACTTCAATTAAAACCAGCAAGTACAGAAATCCAAGAATGCATGATGTGTAGTCTATCATGTAGATAATCCCTATATGCAACTAACGCAATCGGTTTCGTCGAAATCAGAGTTGTAGGTATTTCATTATGAGAATTATCAGGCCCCACCTTAAGCAAGAATAACCATAGTTGCGTGTCCACTTGATTTTGATCATTAAGTTTAATACTCGGTCTTAGTCAAGTTGGTATACACACCTGTTGGTTATGAATCGGGTATTACCGTAGACGCTTGTGACATTATTACCGGGTACAAGAATGTAGCACATTAAGTAGTGTGGCAACCGGGGAGTTTAAATATTGTTTAGTTCGATCAACATATAATTATTCAGGTTATGGATTTCCTATCAGCACCCATTAATAGGACTAATGTGCCAGGAGGGTCAACGGATATTTGTTGCTTTAGCCTTAACCGGGTAAGGTTAAGCTGGCAAATCTCACAGGTATACATATAATAGAATTTTAATCAATGTTTGGATTGATTCTACACGTCATAAGGAGGAAGTCATGTTCACTGTCCATGTTAGAATTAATTCAGCGGTGGCAAACTGGAGGATGTGTTAACCGTTTATATCAGTTCGGTATTAGTTGCTCAGGATTACCCGGTGTTCGCACGAAATTGGACCCGTGGAACACCTAGGTAAAGTGGAGTCGCCAACCGCACTTACGTGTGCGATAAACGGATGCTTTTCGAGCAAAGCAACAAAGGATAACTATCGTACTTACGCGTACGACGAGCGATTGCTTTCCGAGCAAAGCAACAAAGATCTTCTTACTTACGTGAAGAAGAAACGACTGTTTTACGGCGCAAAACAGCAAAGATCTACTACTAAGATAAAAGATAAAAGGTAAAAGATTGATTTGATCGATTGTTGGATGATTTTAATCGGCCGTCACCCTTTACATATTTATAGGGCGGCTGGTCTTCCCGTAGGAGATTCGGACTCCTAATCCTAATCTGATTACAAATATATCTCTTTCCTTGCTTAAAGGATCTGGATTCTACCGTACACGTAACTTTCCATACAAACCAAGATAGCTTTCCAAATCTTAACTGCTTCGGACGCCGACATCCGGACTCGTTTCGGCGCACGGGATATCCTTCCTTAACAAACTGGATAAACTTCCAAATCTTGTAGGACTCTCCTTGATTGCCTCGCCGCGTCTCTTGCGCCTCAGGCTGAAGTCTCTAGCGTCGGGTAAGTCTTGAAGGGTAGTACTGCAATTCAGACTTGCTGAAGATGGTCCTTCACGGGTGCTCGGGGACGAACTTGGACCGCTCGGGAATCCGCCGAATGCTCGGGGACGAACTCGGACTGCTCGGGGATCCGCCGAGTGCTCGGGGACGAACTCGGACTGCTCGGGGATGAACTTTGTACCGCTCGGGAGTCGGCCGAGTACTCGGAAAAAACCCCTCGGGGCTGGAGACCTTCTCGGGGCTGGGCCACTCGGTATCACCAGTACTCGGGGTCGATGTCGCTCGGGGCCGCCACTGTTGAATACCCAGAGGTACCGCTCGTGACTTGATGGCGTAGTGGGCGCTCGGGGACACCTCAAACGGGCACCTTCGCACTTTGGGATATGACGACTACTCGGGATGCAGTGAGCACTCGGGGGCACTCGGAAACGCCGCGAGCACTCGGTATCAAGTATACCGCGAGCGTCCAGGCCACTCGGCTGTATTAATCCTGCATGTAATAGTAAACGCTGCATCCATACTGTTAGTTTCATCATCTCAACTTCCAGTAAACCTAATACTTAATTTGGCCCACTGAATAAACCTTCAAGCCAAATTACGCTGCAAACACCCGGCAATTAAGTAATCGGTTAAAAAGCAACTAATAGTGATTACCGTTTTGAACTGTCCATTTGAAACTAGGAGCACGAATTTTGGCGGCTTGTTGATTAATCCATTAACTGGAACTGGGAGAATGTCTTAACCGAATCCATGAGCTCAGGGTTAAACTAATCATGACCACTGTTGAGAATTTCTTGAAGTGAGCGGAGAGCAGCTAAACCCTAATTGGTTAGTAATTAATCGGGAAATAGTTGATTAGCCGTTTGGGCTATTAGACATCACGGTTAGGGTTGTGCCAAAACTACAACACCGGTGCACCAAGGATCATTAGCCGGTTATCAGTGCATTAACTGCAGCGGCTAGCAGTGTCTTAACCGAAGGCATCACATGAAATAAAAGGAAATGGGGTCGGGCAAGAGCTCACCCCTGGTGATGGAATGCCGGAGCTAGCAGCCGACACTAGCCAAGAAACTGCACGGTCGGCTTGCCGGAGAAGTCAGCCTGGAGCTCGGGCTTGTGCCGGGGAGACTTGCCGGAGCCGTGCCGCGCCGGTAAGAAGCTTCTACCAGTGCCTGCTGCGACACGGAATAAGGCAATGAGAAGAAAAGAAGAGGAGAGAAAGGGAGAGCTCTCGGCAAAGGGAAGAAAGGGGACTCGCCGTCGGTTGCTCGTTGGGAACGGAGGCGAAGTCGGTGGTGCTTTCGATGGTGACTGGAAAGGGAGAGAGGTGGCGGCTCCTAGGGAGATGAAGACAACGGCGAAGAAAATGGGAGGGGACCGGAGTGCCCGAAGAGAGGGGGGTTTCATACCCGAGAGGAGAGATAGGCGGAGGCAGAGGCGTCGGCGGGCTGCCGGACGCATGCCCAGGCCACGCGGCGGCGGGAGCTGCAGGCGGGTCCCGGTTGACAGAGAGAGAGCGGCGCTGCGCATTTCTTGGGGAAGAAGAGGGCGGGGCGCAGGGCAGTGAGCCAAGGCCCATTAGCGCGCGGGAAGAGGGAGAAAATATTGGGCCGACGGCCCAATACGAAAAGGAGGAAGATAATTCCCTGCAATTTATAGCAAATTTTGTTTGAAGTTTGTAACGACAGGGAAAAAAATTTAAATGGAAATTTAAATTTTGAAGTTTTGGACCAAAAACCCTAACCCTTACTTCCTTTTTAATTGTCTGAGTCCCATCATTACCTCGTTTGAGTTTAAAATTTTCTTTTAATCCGGAAGCAATCTAGCTTAACGAGGCTCGGGATAAATTTAACCTTATTCGTGTTTCCAATTCTTGTTAAAAAAATTCCGATGTAAACACGAGTATCCTAGTAGTTCTGCTGCCAGACATTTTAAAACAATTGCACCGACCAAACTTGACTTTGGCCGATAATTTTTGAACTTGCCCTAATGCAAGGTATTTAAAAATTGATGTTCCATGCACTTACTTCCTATATGCATGCAAGGAAAAGCTTCATTTTAAATAACATGTGAGTTCATGATACTCAAGATAATATAGGGTTTACGAGAGGGGCTTTACACCCAATCCTTGTGGATCAGCCCGGCCAGGCTACAATCCACGGCCTCGCCCATTTGCCCGTTTGGTTTTTGGGCTCGCCCGAGTAAAGCCCGCTCGACCCCGGAGCTATGGGCTGTTTCCACCGGGCTAACGAGCCTCTCCTTCCCCCGAGTGGAACTTCCCAGCACCACGCTGACGCCACAGGCGACGCGACGTGACCAGGGCTGACGCCGCTCCTCCCGCTGAAAGCGTCGCCGTCCTCTCCTCCCCAACGGCGTTCTTCTCCGACGATGGTATTCTCCTCGGTAAGCTCCTCTTTCTCCTCTCCCTTCCCCTCTCGTCCTCACGAGTATAGATGTTTTAGGATTTCGGATTTCTTGATTCTTGCCTATGACCTTGGCCGCCATTGCTTTCTTGGCTAAGCCGTGCTTTCTGGGCCAAGCTCCTGGGTGCTGGCTCCATCCTCCATGATGCTCCGGGACCTCGACACCACCTCCGCGTCCAGGTGCTGACGGGCGCAGGGTCAGATTCGCAGGCCAGCTCCCCTGGTTGGTCGTCGAGACCATCGCCGAGGCTCCTGAGAGCTTGGTGTTGTAAATTGGCCAACTTGTTTTCTTCACATGCAGTGCAGATTAGGTAGTAATAATTATGGTTTGGAAGTCAGAGTGCACGCATGTTTAATTTCTTGAGCAATTTAGTTGTTAGTTTCTCGATCAGTAAGTCAGGATCAGTGTATATGTTGGTCTCGTTTTAATCGCTGAGTTGAGATCGACGCCACCTATCTAAAAGAGTCTGACATGAGCATATAGTGATATCCTAATTAGTTGTCACTTCTCAATTATTGATGGCTGCTGTTTCTTATTCGAAGATAATTTGTCTTTTTTGTGGCTAACTAGATTAGCACGCTTCACATAATGTTTTGTCACTGTATTTGGTTGGCTAGGATTTTCTGTGCTAAATAGGACCAACCTTCAATCTTTCAAATTGTACTTCTTATCACTGGATCTGTACGGTGGCTCCTGATTTGGGTTTGCAAAATGGTGACCTGTACGCTGCTCATCTATTAGACAATCTGACAATAAGTTACCGTCAAACTTGCTGCAAGAACATGACATTGTAATTGGTAATTGGCATTTTAATTTCCCGCTAGCATATGACGTCTCCTGCAGGTTTGCACTGATCCATGATCCGATCAATTATTCTATGAGACTGCAGCTCATATTCCTGAGACGGCTGCCATCAAATTGGATGGAGTCATGTTTAGCTTCAGAGATTTGGATGTAGAACCTTTTGGGTTGAGAATATTGTCAATTTTTTTATTGATTGAAAACATAGGAAACATAGAAAAGGTATTTCCATTGCTCAATTTTTTAGCTTTGCTAGATTCCGTTTTAATTTGCATAGTTTTGATTTCACTGTGGTCATTGTTGGCAAATTTATATCAAATACGTTCAATCCATGTTGAACCAAATCCAGCAGGAATTTATGATTAACATACTCTTGATTAGTAATATGTCAATGCATGACATAAAACAAGATGCATCTGATAATCCAATTAAACTAATGATTATATTGCTTGCATCAAGTTTACTTGATTATGTGCCTTTTCATATATCATCGTTAGTTGCATGTTAGTTTACATGGTTGAACTAAATGCCATTTTCTCTGTTCCTTCTTTCCTGCAAAATTCATTTGCAGTGTTGAATTTAGTACTAGCTTTGCTTGCCTGACTTACTATTCCAACCCATCACTAGTTGAAAGAGATCCTAATTAATCTGAGTATAAGTGAATGGGACATATTACACAAGTGCAAAACTCAAATTGCATCAGGATCATAGTTGACATTTCTTTTAAATATGTCTCCTTATTTTCTGCATCAACTCATGTCGACACAAGTGCAGGATAAAGTGTTGGATTTTTGTTTCCTTTATTCTGTGATTATAAAGCCGTTGACCATTGCTAATCCCTACCTTTGCAGGCTTCAGCAAACACCATCCTGTCTCATTTCCTTGGGCTGGCTAGCTCCCTGGAGCTGCTCCGTTCTGTGTCAATCCCTCTGTCTGAAGCTGCCCGGCATGAGCAATAGAGCAATAGCATATGCCAAGCAAGACCTGTGTTCCTCTGCTCTGAACTTACACCTGTATATTTCATAATCAGCTTAAATCAACAACGTAGCACATAATTCTTGTTTCTATGTGAGCATAATTCTTGTCTTTTTAGTTGCATAATTCTTATTTTTTGGAGAGCATAATTCTTAGTGAGCGTATTTTCAATTTCTGAGTTGTTGTCTGCTTGAATGTGAAAATCTCTACAAATCCATGTCCCATTCCCTTGCAATCCAAACAACCATATGACAGGAAGGGATTGAGTGGCAGGAAGGGATTTTAACCCCACATGGATTGTGTTGCGGAAGGGGTCCCCACGATACTCGGTTCTAACGCTTTTTTCGTACTTAGGGGAAACTGCGAACCTCCAGACTCGTCGATGCCAGGTCCGCGACAACGCCAGGCTTGTGCCAGCGCCAAGTTCGTGCGAGTGCTAAGTTCATGCGAATGCCGAGTCCGTGCCAACGCCGAGTCCGCAACAACACCCAATCCGTGCCAACGCCAAGCTCGTGCGAGCGCCAAGTTCGTGCGAACACCAAGTTCGTGCGAACGCCAAGTTCGTTGGAACGCCAAGTTCGCGCCGACGCCGAGTCCGTAGCGACGGGAAGATCGTCGCCACGGGAGGACGCATGACAAGCAGGGCCCGCGGGATATTCCCGGAATATTCCTGGAGGAAAAGACCGGTCCATCCTCGAGGGCGCTAGTGTACTTAGGGGAAAAATTGTAAATAGCCCAAGGGCATTTTTGTAATCTCATCCGCCCCTCTATTTTCCCTATAAATAGAGGGGGCACCCCTCCCATTCCAGGGGTCCAAATTCTGAAATATAAGCTCATTTGCTCCTCCTCTCCTCTAGTTCGTGGTCCTTAGCCGGTTCGAGCGTCTTCGTGCCGTGTGACCCATGTGCGTGACCGCGGTGGTTCTGCGGCGTAGCGTCCCGGGCAACCCCTGTAGGTCCGTGAAGCCGTGTGGGGGTGCCACAAGTTCACTATCTAGCCTCGTTGCTACGACAGATTGGGTGATAGGAGGGGGATCAACCCAATCCCCCTGGATTGGTTCCCCTAGGGGATCAATTCCCTACAAACCAAACAAGCCCTTAAGCGGGAGATAAGGCACGCTAGCTGGGCTAGTCTGCTAGGCCAGCCCGCCTATTCTTTCTGATTTTTAACGTTATAAAAAATTATAGAAAAATAGAAATGTGTAGTTTAAAGATCTCATTTAATAAAAATGTGTTTCAGTGAATATTTTAGAAAAGTTATAGCACAAGATAAAAACGTTCAATTATTTCTTGGGATTTGTTCTGGCAAACTTGTGGAAAATTATTTTGATAGATCAGAAAGATGGTCTACCTTCCATAAAAGATGTTCATGTATTTCAGAAAAATGTTCAAACTTGTGAAAATATTTCCATATTTCAAAGATGACATGAAGAACTTGTGTTAAATCTTCTCTTTTGTTGTCGAAACAATGAAAAATCACTATTCAAACAAATCATATCTATTGGTGAGCAAAAAAAATCTAATGGATGAACAGTTCTACCAAATATGATGTTAAAGAAATATCAATTAATGAAACACATAAAAAATAAGAAAATGAAAAATAAAAAACGAAATATAACAAATAAAAATAAAAGGAAAAGGAAAGAAAATAAGAAAACAGAATAAAAGTAAAAATTAAAAAGGAAAAAGAAAGATAAAAGAAAAAACGAAAAGGAAAAAGATGCAAATGAAAAGCAAAGAAGGAAAAAAAAACCACCACAGCTCCAAGCCCTTAGATGGGCCGGCCTATGAGGTAGGAAGGGGTGTGTGGCGAGTCTCTATTTCTCGTGATGAGCGGGAAATAGAAAAACTGGCCGGGGAGCCCTGAGCGGAGTTCCCGTGGGACATGCGGAGCAGCGGCCTGCTTATTAGCCGAGCGAGTGCAGTGGCGCCGCGCAACAACGAGTTTTTGGAGACAGTGTTTGCACGGTGCGCGGCCCGGTAGTGTGTCCGCCGCTCCGAGGCACAGAGAGTTCGGCTGGCCGAGCGTGTGTCCCGGCCAACCTCGGTTCCGCCCTGATGGCCCAGCTAGTCTGTGCAGCCCAGGTCGTCGTTAAAACCCTGGAAATAGGGACCGTCCGGGCTGGTCCATAGTCTCGTCAAAGTAGATCATGTGGTTGTCAATGCGATGGCAACGGCCCGCGTTCCGGGACAGCATGCGGCGATTTCCTCACGGAATGGGTATGGAAAAATTTATACACGGCATGTTATTGCTATATTATTTTTTGCGTGGAAAAGGGAGAGCCTTGTTTATTGAGAAACAGAATAATTGAAAGGAAGCTCAACGTTGCACGACACGTTATTTGAGTGGATGGAGATGAGAATGTATCTCTCCTATAAGCTCCCAAATATTAACATCGTATATTTCATAAATTTGGTATTTTTTTAAATATCAATTGACCATCATATATATAATCCCCTCTCAAGTTCTTTCTTTACCATGCCCGTTTAGATGGATGGACCATTGCAAAATTGGACACTTTTAGATTTATTTTAATCTAAAAATAAAATATAATAGATATCACGGCATTATTGACCAATAAAAATTGTCCATAAACTACACATTTAAACGACTACCGTGTAGAAATATCACATATCTATTTCAGAAGTACGTGCTAGCATGACAACTATCAACATGAAAAGGACACTATGACTATGTAGACGTACCCATTATTGGAAGAAGATGGCATTGTGATGGTGATGGTATAGTCGACGTTATGGATGAAGACATAGAAGAGGTCCCGGATGTTGTAGAGGAGGTTTTGATTGAAATAGTAGAGGTCATAGGGGTTGTAGCAGAGGTCCTGGATGATGTAGAGGAGATCTTGGACGAATGAGCGGTCACATGATGGGCTCCTAAAAACCTTATTCATCCCCACTTGGTGCAAGTTCATGAGAGACGAATAGTTCAGAGGTCTGCTCTCTCGTTCACCGATGCACACCGATGTGACGGGACGGGCTTGGAAGCAACTTAGAACAAAGAAACAATGCCATATGTAGATAGTGGAAAGTGTTGTATATTTTTTGCCAAGGGTGTGGATCTTCTCATTTAGCCTGCGGCTAAGCAAGGCAAAGGTCACCGAAAAAGTTACATATAACAATAGTCACAATAACTAGTCAGCTACCCATTTTAATTAAACTAGAAATATCTAACCGTTCCTCTCATATTAACTCCTATAGTAACACTTGGCTATGCATTTATCCGCACTAGCAAAATAAAAACTCCAAATTCTCTGAACCACACATCTAGTTAGGGCTGAAAATTAGCTGAGCCGACTTGTGGCACAACTCGCATAGGCTCGTGAAAACATGAGTTGAGCCTGGCTCTGCTCGTCACGTGCTGCGAGCTCAAAATTGAGCTCGCTCGGTGTGGCTCGTGAGTCGGACCTCAAGAGTCCAGGCCGCCACCGAGGCCAGCTGTCCCGCTGTCAATGCTCCGCAGCCAACACTCCTCGCAGCCATGGCCCGCGATGTCGTGTAAGCCGATGCGTCGCTCAAGGCTAGTACGCCCCTTTGTGATCATGGCCCGCCACCGCCTTCTGCCCCCAATGGAGTCGGAGCGGCAGCCCTCCACGGGGTCATGAGCACTCGCCTAGAGCGGCACGACCGCCGTTGGTGTCCGTGTCCCAATGGTACGCCGCCGCTCACGACTCCAGCAACCTCAACACGGACCGGCCACCGACCACTGCATGTTTCAAGCCACGCCAAGGCGACCGCTTGCATGCCTGCGCAGTTGTCATCCCCACGAAGAGCGCGTCCGCGTCAAGTGCGAGCGGTTCCTCCCAGATCCAATATTGAATGCATTTTCGGATGAGTAGAGTAATACGCGAACGGATTTAGCATCTGAAATCAAGCAACTGATTCATCATGGTCAAGAAAGTGGCAGATGACATGTACCTATGAATTGTGAACGATTTCAGAGAGCTTGATCTGCAGAATGCAAAGGGAAACCAAATGCCGAAACAAAATTCTGAGCGACAATGTGAGAGAAATGTGAGATAAAGCGAGGGAGAGATGAGGACTGGGCACCGGCAGTAGCCTTTGGAGCTGCAACAGTGCTTGGTTTGGCAGCGGACAATAGTTATCCAATCCGGCCCACCGTTGCTTCCTCCCCCCTGTCGGCGACGCTGAGGCTGAGGCGCGTGCTGGCATCGCGAGCAGCACGCCGGGGAGTAGCACGACAAGGCAATGGAAGGAGAGCGAGAGGAGGAGCTACTTTTCGCGCCTCTTCTTCTCATTGTTCCAGTCACGCACACGTCTCCTTGGCCCGATCATGTCTAGATCTAGCTATGTACTACCACTTCTCAACTCCACCAACAATGCGCTCTCCAGGGTGCACCCCTTGCCGAAGCTCCTTGACCCACCACTCTTTTCATTGAGTCACTGTGTTGTGCCTCTTCCTACATCCTTTGAAGCACAGCTCCCCAATGGCTGGCGACTAGCTCTCGGCGGCGGGTGACGGGGAAGCAGTGGCATGAGGAGCAGCAGTAGCGGAGGAGACGGGAACGGGATGGCGTGACGGCGAAGGAGGGGATGGAAGAGAGCACCCGATATTCGGCGAGGGGCGATGGCGTTGCTCTCTTCGGTGGCGGCACGCCGTCGCTTCATTGCTCTTGAAAGCGAGAGGAAGGCAACGAGCCAACGAGCCCTGTGCCCGATGTTTATTCAAAAAACAGGAGCACGCAGGAAGGTACTGTCGCCTGCGCCACTCCCCGGTGATGAGCCCACGAGCGGCTTATGAGCCTTTTAGGCTTGGCCTGACGAGCTACGCAAGTCAAGCTCGAGCCGAGCCTCAACGAGCCTGAGCCCAGCCACCAGCATTGAGCTCTAATTCTAGCTTGACACCCAGCCTGCGTCCACTTCACGACATGCGCGCTTTGGCTAGCGTAGCGAGGCGAGCGAGCAAGTGTACGTGTGTAGTCCTTCTTGTCATGCTACAAAGAGGTATCACACACAACACCTTATATCTTGGTGTCCTTCTGCATGCACTAGCAGTGTAAGATAAAGTATCTTACACATGCTTTGTAATTTAATGGGTTTTAAGATTTATCTAGAAATTATTATATAGGTTAAAACCCAATATATCTAACATGGAAACGCTATGAATATGAAAAGCACAATAAGTATACATAAATGGCAATATAAAAACTACGAATACACAAGATGTGATTTTTTTTCAAATCATCTGAATTGAGCCGTGGACATTCCATAGGAATTAGATAGTAAACTTGGAAGTTCTTTCCATTGTTTCAAAGGGCTATATAAGAAAATTATCATGTATAAGTTCTTCTAAAATTCCTCAAATAATCCTACGTTGTAATTATGCATCCTAGGTTCCAATTTCGAAGGCTATGTTTTGACTTGCTTTTTTTAAAACCAGATTATAATCTAACTAACCCTTAAAATATGAAAACAAAAACACTACATTTACGTTAATCATGGATATAATGATGGATATATCTCTTTGGTCCGTTAGATATGACACAGATTTAGACTCCTTTTTTGCATATTATATAAAAAAATCTGTTGGTTAAATCTCAGTTGACTAAATTTTTTATAAATCTCAGTCATCTAAAATTACAGTATTAAAAGTGTGTAACTTTAGAAAATTGCACACCATTTAGCCTAAAATTACAGTATTTAAAAGTGTATAACTTTAGTGAAAACTTAGTGTAATTTTTAGTTTGTATGTTATATACGGAATGGGGCATGGATGAGATGATTAGATGTTGATCCAAAGGTCTAAAAGATAATTGAGATGTAAAAAAAATTTAGACAATTAATAAATAAACATTCTCATAAAATAACTAACCAATGATGGAACATGTAAAAACGGTTTACTACTCGGGATCATCCCACTTCACCAACAATGTCAAACAGAGCCTCCTTTTGAAATACATTGATACCTCAATTTTATGGTTAACCAGAGTTCTCTGCATGAGAAATATGCCCACGATATATGGCGAACCACTAAGCCACCACGAATTAGGAGGACCCAGTTAATTCATGCAGATGGCCGTGCCGCCCCTGACGCCACTTCATGCTCTCCACTACGAACTACGCCCCACCAGAAGTCAAACCCTTGATTCCTTCTTTTAAACGTCCCGCGCGTAACCCCCATCAGTTCACTACTTCAGTTTATGCAGCAGCAGCAGCGCACTAATAGACTTGGCACATACGCGGAGCGCACGACACCCACCATGCAGTCCCCGGAGGAAGCGCCCGCACCCGCGCTCGCCGTGAACACGACGGCAGCAACGGAGGCGCCACGAGAGGCGCCGCCCATGGCGGAGGACGGCGGCAAGAGCCCGGCGTCGCCGCCCATGGAGAACGAGCGGCAGATTCCCGTGGACCCCGTCTCGCTGCGCCACCTGGGGATGGTGGCCGACCCGGACTCGCCGCTCTCCGCGCCGTCCGTGCTCACGGAGGTGGTTGCGCAGTCGTCCCCGCTCCTGCCGCCCCTCCGCCGGCCCACGTTCGTCGGGGCCAGCCTCCATTCCTCCGCGGCCTCCTCCCCCGTCCACACCGCCGCCGCGAAGCGGGACGAGCCCTCCACCCCCAGACTCACCGCCCTGCGCTCCCTCGCTCGGCAGCACTCCGTCGCGCTCGCGCACTACGTCGCTGGGCCGGCCGCGCGCTCGCGGAGCGCGTCCCGCGCCGAGGGGAGGTCCATGGTGCCGCACGACGAGCCCGGCGAGACGGACGTGGCCGCTGCCGAGGACAGCTTCAAGTGCGGCGCGCTGTGCATTTTCATCCCGGGATTCTCCAAGAAGAAGCCGACCTCGGCCGCCGCAGCGGCCGACGTGTCGAGCATACAGAGGCAGCACTCGGGCGCGAGGCGGCGGAGCAGCGTGTCACGGGTAGCGTCGCTGGAGAGGTTCGAGTGCGGGTCGTGGAGCCCGCCGCCGCCGCCTTCCGTGTCAGTGGTCGTCACGGCGCACGAGGCGGACGTCGCGCTGGAGGTGGCCAAGATCAGCTGCGCGGACGACGCGGGAGCGCCGGTCAAGATGGCGTTCGTGTTCGACGGCGAGCCGAGGGGGGCCCTGAAGAAGTCGGCGTCGGCGTTCTTGTTGGACGGCGAGCCGAGGGGGATCCTGAAGAAGTCGGCATCGGCGTCGCAGGAGCGGCAAGAGTCGGCGCCCAGGATGTCATCGGCGTCGCAGCGGCATGTGAGGTTCTCTACGGCTACCGCGGCCTCGTGCCCGTCGTCGCCGTGCATCACGCCGCGCCTGGCGAAGGCTAGGGCGGAGTTCAACGCCTTCCTGGAGGCGCAGAGCGCGTAGCTACTTCATGCAGATTCCACCATGTACGCATACATGTTTGTTTTCTTGGATTTCTGGACGCGTGTTCGGGCGTGACAACTCTGCTCTGGCGCGCGCGCGGTAGGCCGGAAGAGATTTTGTTCCCTGGCCATTGTTTTCCCTGTTCCATTCTTTTTTGACTGTCCATATTCCAAAGAGCAATACCACACTTAAAAAAAAATCTGTAAAAGTTTTACTTATATGACGATGTGAATAACTATGACGGACATGTATTAAAGACATTACTTAATTCTTTTTCTCGTTACTTACTCCAGTTACCATGTAGTATAATTTTATAAAACTTTCAAATAAGTTAAGGATTTTTTTAAAAATTGTAATTTTTTCAAAGTTTAGCATTGCACTATTCCGAACGACCAATGTGACAATGACAGTTGGCTTCCTTTTTCTTTTACTTTTCTTTTTGGGAGAAGCCTCATGGGTTTCATCAATTCATCAACAAAAGTACTTTGATGTCTCATGCTATGGTCTCTTAGAGAGATAATGTGAGGTATGAAGGACTCGACCAAAGGAAAATGAACTTCTCTTGGAATGCAAAGTGATCTCTAGGTCCTACTGATGAACTTCTCTTGGAATGCAAAGTGATCTCTAGGTCCTACTGATGTCCTGGTCATAAATATTACAAGAGGAGTAAGAATTGCTGTGTAAATGCACAAATGAAAATCATATCAAAATAAAAGAGATGCTCCCTAATGATACAAGGGAAGAACAAGAGCTAGATAAATGCTCTCAAATGATAGAAGTGAAGTTCATAAGCAAAACTAATGCTCCAAATGATATTAATAAGACTATGAGCAAAATGAAGCTCTCTAAAAATATGAGTGAGGATCATGAGCTAATAAATAGGCTCAAAGGATATAAGTGAAGTGCATGAGCTAAAAGAATGTTGGAATTGTGAATGCTATATTGAATATATGCACTAGCCTAAATGATCATTCCGCATAAAAGAATAACAAGAGCATATGAAGAACATGTGAAAGTGCATCCTAGCCCCCTAAGTGGGTACTGATGATTAATGATAAAGTAATTAAGGGGCTAATGTGTGCATAAAAATGTTGATAAGATATTTAGGTCACAAGGCAAGTTGAAACAGGCGTTGATGACCCCTAGAATGATTGAAAAAGAGATGAGATGAAATCAAGAATGTTCAGGACCTTTTCTAGTCGTTTTAGTGATCCAATGATTGCATTGAGTATAGGACACCCGTACTATAAGGGGGGGGGAGATAATTTGCTATGTGTTCAAAAGAAATCATTTCAAAAAGTCTATGAAAAACTCTCTACACCAAACTTTAGTGGTCATCCGGAATGTCTGGACCAGTCGGCCAGAATGTCTGAGGTATGTGAGGGTAGGTTCTAGAGTGCTAAGTGTTGACTCAAATCCTCCGAGTGAGGATCTTGTGAGAATCTTTTAGAAGGAGAAATCTTGAGGATTTGGATTGAATTCCATTGAGCATCCAAACAAGGGATCACTTCCAAGGTGAGAAAAGTTCCTATTACTCTTGGAGGTTGGCGTTTCCTAGATGATTAGGCATTGGTTGGAAGTCTTCAAGCTTGTGAAGAAGCCGAGAAGTTTGTGAAGTTTGGAGTTTGCCTACTACAATGTGGAGAGCTACCAAGAAGAGAAGGGGGGCTTGTGGCAAACCCTTTGAGGAAAGAATATGTTTCAGTGCCGCCTTCAATTGTAGGATCAAGCTTCCTCAACAGAGATGTAAAGCCTCACCAAAAGCTCAAACTTCTAGAACAAAACACTATGTCACCTTTGTTTGCAACCTTCATCTTAAGCTCGCTATATTTTGTTGTGTGATCGCTTAGTTTACTTGTTGTCTTGCTAGTATGTTTAGGGTGTGTCAGTTTTATAGGTAGAATTTTTTATTAATCTATTCATCCCCCTCTAGAAGTCATCATCAATCCTTCAATTGGTATCAGAGCCTCGTGCCCTTATCTTTTAGGCTTAACCACCTAGAGAACGAGGATGTCTTCTAGGTAGGGTTTACATGTTGGTAGAGGTTCCTATTTTGATGGTTCTAATTATCTAACTTGAAAGCACAAAATAAAGATGCATTTAACAGTCATTAACCCAAGCATATGGTGTATTTTTATTGATGGTTGTGCAATACTAAATGAAGTTGAGCTCACGATGGTGATCACTGGAACATCCACCTCAATGCCCAAGCAGCAAACGTCATCTTCAACGCATTGAACCCGAATGAGTTCAATCGAGTGAGCATGCTTGAGGACGCCAAGATCATACGGGACACGCTCATAGAGATCCATGAGGGAACTTCTTCTGTCAAGGAGTCCAAGCTCGACGTCCTAATAAGCATGCTTGACTGCTTCACCATGATGAAGAATAAAGTTGTCAATGAAATGTTCACATGCCTCAATCACATTGTGAATGATTTCAAGTCCCTTAGGTGCTCGAAGATCAACAACCACTTCGTCATGAAGAAGATGCTAAGAGCCCTCTCACCCAAGTATGAGTACTTGGGGATGCTCATCCTTTAGAGAGATGACTTCAAGAAGTTGACTCCCACCGAGGTACTTGGAAGAATCATTGCACATGAATGGCAACTAAGAGAAGGATGAGATTGTGGCTTCCAACTCAAGTCTAAAGAAGAACATTGCCTTGAAGGTCAAGCACTTCTTTGAGGATGGCTCAAGCGACAATGAAGATGAAGGAGAACTTGATGAAGAGTAAATCACCCTATTTGCGAGGAGATTCTCCAAGATTTTGAGAAGGGAGGTCTCGGTAAATTCTTGGGCAAAGGAAGAAGCCACAAGTACTCCAAAGACACAAAGAAAATACTTACCAAGAGGGCATGCTTAGAGTACGGTAAGATGGGACAGTTCATCATCAATTGTCCAAATAAGAATGACAACAAAGATAAGAAGGAGAAGGGGTACAAGAAAAAGGAGCACCATGGGAAGGGCAAGTTCGTCAAGAGGAACCACTACAAGACTCAATCTCACAGTGGCCAAGAGTGGGATTCCGATGAATCATGCTCTAAGTCTGAGTCTGATGAAGATGAAGGAGTTGTCAGCATCACCATGGAAAGACCTGCCAAGTCCCTCTCTGATCACTCAAGTAACAATGAGACACCTCATTCTCTCAAGGCAAAAGGGTCAAAAGTATCACAAATCACCAAGTCTCCTACCTATGATGATAGTGACGATGATTTGCTTGATGATTTGAGTATGCCTAGCTATGATGCTCTTGTGGCCACTCTTGAGAAGCAAGAGCATTGCTTGTGAGAGAGGAAGAGAAGAACAAATACTTAACTCTTAAGTACAGAGAGCTCAAGTTGCACATCCTAGACTTAATATATCTCATGAGGAGCATAGGAGTACTCTAGAAAATCTTGATCTTGAGCTCAGCAAGAAGAAACAAGATCTCATGATATACTCAAGGGAAGGAATCTCTCTCTCATTAACAAGCAATCCACCGCATCCCAAGAAAGTGTTGAAATACCATGTTTTAAGTGTGTCTCATTTTCCATGGATTCTCCTACTATTGCTCATGTTGATGTTGCTAGTACTTCTAACCCCATATCATATGAGGCAACACTTGTGATTGAGAATCTAGGTTGAAGTCCCAACTCCAACAATGATTGCTCAAACGCTACAAGCATAGTAAGGCCGTCAAGAAAATTTTGAGCCACCAAAAGGAGAACTTTCAACCATGAGGGTTTGGGCTTTATCTCAAAGTTCAATGACAATGGTAAGGCATGGACGCCCGACAATACCCTAAGACCAAGTTTGTGCAAGCAAAAGAGAAACATGTGGAAGCTTCCAACTTTGAGAGTCATTCGGCTAGAAGGGGCCATCCTAATCTTATTTCTCATTTTGATGCATCTTATATGCTTAGGAAGGACAAGGATGGTAAGCTCTAAGGCAAGTTCATTGGTGCTAAGATTGGTGATCACCTTAGCAAGAGTTCTGTTGGGTGCCCAAGACTCTTGTGTCTAACTCTAAAGAACCCAGAAATGTTTGGGTACCTAAACAAGCCTAATTTGTTTTGTATGACTACACCTCTGGCAGGAAGAGTTGTGTACTTGATAGTAGATGCACCAATCACATGACTAGAGGAAGACATGTTCACATCATTTGATAGCAAAGGATCCCCACATGAAAACATCACTTTTGGTGACAATGCAAAAGGCAAGGTAATTGGGTTAGGTAAAATTGCTATCGCAAATGATCCATCCATTTTCAATGTCTTGCTTGTGAAGTCTTTGAGCTATAACTTATTATCCATATTCCAACTTTGTGATCTTGATCCTGAGTGTAACTTCATGAAGCATGATGTCTTTGTGACTAAGAGTGATGATCGCTCAGTAGTTTTCAAAGGTTATATGAAAGGTAATCTCTACTTGGTTGATTTTTCCTCTTAACAATTCATTTATACAAACATGTTTGTTGGCAAAGTATTTTTTTAGGATGGTTATGGCATACGAGGTTGACTCATGTGGGAATAAGGAATCTCGACAAGCTTCTCAAGGGTGATCACATACTTAGTGTCAAGTACATGACTTTCGACAAAGATCATTAATATGGAATTATAAAAAACCTTTTAATATGGTTTAATCTTAGATAATTCATAACTAATTTATATTAATTAAGAAAAGTATGAATAAAATACCAAAATATCCAAAGAAATGAATACTAGCTACTAATACTATGTTCATGCATGTTTCCATAATAGGAAAAATCAAAATAACTAAAAATGTGAATCTAGTTATTTCCCTCTCGCTGGAGATCCTTTGAAATGTTATATCTTAAGAATCCGAGCTCTGATTAACATGATTGTACTTGTATTAGTCCTTATTTTGAGAGTACTATGCCATGTAAGACATTTCATACCATAATCATGCAGATGAATTTTCAGTAGTAGTAATTATCATTATTGCTTTTCCAATGTTTTTTGCTTCTTCTCGATGGCACCGGAAGGTCACAAAGTAAATGACCAAGAATACGAGCAGTACCCTGTTTCTGATCAACAAGGTAAGCAGCCCCCCTTTGACCATGTTGAGAAAGTATTATTTCCAAAACTTACTAATGTGTTCAACTCAATATTGCTTATTACCGTGTTCAATTCAATATTGCATGTGTTCAACTGCTACTTGATCGTAGTTAGTTAAATTCCTATTCTATGTGTGAAACTACCTTGTAACCTTAATATCATGTCAATTCGAACCTAGCATGATTAGGAGTTAGTCGAGTCTTTAGAAACTAGTTAACTTAATATCACATGCTTAGACTTGTCGAGTCATGAACCTTCAGATGGTTCGAAAAATCAGTATGTCATGGGTAAGTTACATGTGATGTTATTTATAGACTACTGGGAATTAATTAAAGAACTTGACTAATAATCATTAGGCTTAGTTGAGAGGCTATGGTGTTCATGTGGTGGAAATTGAGGTGCAAGGTATATGGGTTCACTAGAAGCAATTCGCAGATAAGTAATGGGCATTATGAAACACAAAGTACCAACTACAACCTTGAAAGAAATAAAAGAAAGGCTAACTCATTAGCATAGATAGAATAAATCTACCATCTATCCAACCACCAATTTTTTAGGCGTACATTAAGGCATTCGTTGGAACAATTTTAATAATCTCACTAACGAAATACAAAAGAGGACCATACAGTTGGCTACTCTACTCCATCCCCATGCTTACCAACTAATGCATCACTAAGTGTTGTGCTTGGCCAATTCACAACACACAATCAAGTAATCTACAAAAAATAGTATGCTAAAGATTAATCCACACAAATAGTCGATTACACCAAAGATTGATGATAATCGTAATAACATGATGACGTCAAAGATGGATGGTCATCACAATAATCATGATAACAGTACATAGCTACTACCAACACCTCGAAGCCTCGATGGAACTACTCACAAATCATGAACGACATCAAGAACAAGTTGTTGATTAAATCCATAACTTGATGAAATGCCAAGATACAAACCAATCAACTGTTCCTGATGTTGTAGATAAAGTGCAAGGAGACCTAATCTACAGGCGATGATGATGGATATGGAGAATTGGTGATCATGGCAGAGTTTCCCCTTCTTTATTGTTCTTCTCCCTCTTCTGTCCTCTCCCATCACCCTTTGTTTCAGGATGCGAGGAATATTGTATAAATAGAAAAACCCATGCTGAAGGGTTTCTAGAGTCGAGACAGATCTGTAGGCAAAAGAAGGTAGGCATTGGTGCCCTATGAGGCCCATATGTTAGGTCACTGCGGCACCCTGCCGCGGTGCCTCCAAGTGGCCCCGCTGCCCCCCTCATTCAATGCAACGAGATCTCCCTCCGAAGCATTCCCTAATATGCTCGATTTTCTGATTTTTACGATGTTTTTCCTACGTACATAAAATAAAAGGAAACATCTAGCAGTCCGATAGTTTATTAAATTTAGGTGGAAAGTTAATAAAAATATATAATTAAAATACTACGAAAAGACATTATTAAACTTAGAAAATATGATATGTTTTTGATGTATCAACGTGTCACTCGATGAGATGGAGCAGGAGAAGGTTGGGGAGGCGAATCGTCCTACATAGGATATCCAGGCATGCTAGAGTGCACGCTTCCACCAACTATAGATGATCCAAGCTCGAGGATCCCGAGGAAGATGCGCCTGTGGATCCCGAGGTGGATTCGCCCGCCTAAAGAGGTGATAGCACATCAGGCGACGCAGAAACATCATCTTCAAGAAGTGTATCGGTGCCAAAATCTCTGTGCAATGGTTCCTCCATAAAATCATGCTTGTGTTGGCTGCAGTTTGCACTATTGTGACCGCTAGTATCGCTATTTGCTTCATCTGTATGATCCTGCACATGTTCACCAACAACATCCATACAATTAGCAGGGTTAGTCATGTGATCAACCATTAAATCACTCCCTTGATCACTAAGTGATGGATTAAGGAGAATAGAAGGAAGAAAGAAAAATCTTGAAATAGAGGAGGGCACCAACATTCAAATGAAGTTGTGCAAAGGGAAAAATAGATTCATAAAAAATAATGTCCCTAGATATATACACACGATCAGAGGAGATGCAAAGGAACTTATAGCCCTTATGTAAGTTGTTGTTGCAATGACCCACATACTACCGTTTTAGATAATATGCTAGTCTTTGACATATCGTAGACAATGTGCCTTCTCATCCACAATATATCACATAGAGTAGCACGACAGAAGCATTGCACCAGTCCATATGTTAGAAACTTAATGCACAAACTTGAAGAACAACATAAAGTCTTACAAACATACTCCCAAAAGTACGGGGAATTTAAAATTGTTATCAGTTAGTTATAGCAAAAGCCTTTTCTACAACTCTCGACTCACATAACCTAGACTTCTCATCTCGGTATTTGATGTAGTAGTCAACGCCTTCGTCCTCCTTCGATGGTGTCTGCTCTTCGATGACTTCGTCTTCGACCTCGACGTATACCACCTCAGTCTCTGTCGTCGGCTCACAGTCTAATTAAAGGAATTAGAATAAAGGGATGAGTACAAAAAGTACTCAACAAGTCTAGAAATAGCAAAATGTGTTTGATGCACTATTCAATTTTAGAATAATTTACAATTTTAAGATAGGCTTAACTTCCTTTCCAAGAAAGAAGAAGAAATTATTTTAACTTGGGCAATTTATATCAATTTTCAATTTACTATATATATATATATATGTCCAATTTTTATTCCTTTATTTCCTTTCATTTTCTGCTTTAAAGAAAACAATGGAAATTAATTTTTAAATCTTCATTTTATCATCATTTCATTTTATTTTCATTCTCATTCATTATTATTATTATTTTAAAGAAATAAACCTTTCGGTCGGCCAGCCAGCCATTGGCCAGCCCATTAGGTCCATCCGGCGCCCCCCTTCCTAAGCTAATCTCTCTCTCTCCCTCATTTCTTCCATCCGGTTTCACCCGACCAGATCCCCTTAGTCTCTATGCGGCAGCGCCGGCTGTGCTCGTCGCCGCCTCATCGGTCAGCCAGCTCTTGGCTGCCTCTGCTGCTCTCCGCGGCCTCTCTCCTGCCGGTTACCCCTAGCTCTCCTCCACCTCCTGGCACACGCCGCCATCTCGCCCTGGATGCCTCACCTCGGTCCCGTCACCGGCGCTGCCCCGGTCGTGAGCCTGGGGCTCGGGTTCAGCCTCGTCGGCCTTGCTCGAGTTGTTGCCGCTCTAGGGCTTGAGGTCTCGCCGCCAATCCTCTTGGTCGCCCTCGTCGTGCCGCCCGAGGTGGCTCATGGCTCGGCGCTGTAGCCCGCCACCGGCGGCGCTCCACTGGGTTCGCCCCTCGCCGGTGGTGCGATGGGGTTCCCCATGCCGTCCGCCTCCTCTTTCTAATTGGGATGCCGATTCTGTGATTGTTCTAGTTTGGGCAAAGGAATGTGCTGGTCCGATTGCTTAACACCAATTGATGCTTCGGTAATTTAATACATATGTGGCTTTTGTTGATCTCACATTAGATGTACTGAAGATGTGTTAGTCGAATGTTTGGGGTGATTTTGAGCTAATGCCTGCTCATATCTATAGTTGCTTAATCCCTAAGTATTTCTTTGCTATACACACACACACACACACACACACACATATTTATAGTTGCTTAATCCCTAAGTATTTCTTTGCTATACACACACACACACACACACATATATTGGCAATTAAAACCTAATAAGCTCTACCTGTGATAACAAAGGATATTGCACTTGATTTTAGCCTTTCCTTACTGGTTCTATGTGCCTTGTATTTGCCACAGTTAAAGAGCAAAGACTACACTTGATTTTGGCCAGCATGTTAAATTACTAAGGCATGTCATTGTGCTAGAAGTGTTTTGCTGTCTTCCTCAGGGAAGATTAGTAGTTGCTTACTACTTTCTTGCACTAATATATACATGTGATGTGTGTGTTTGGATATATCAAGTTAACAAGAACATATGCTCTACTTGATCTTAGTTGCCCTCTCTTCTCTTCATTTTGTATATATCCCAAATCAATTTGTTAACTGACAAGAACATATGCTTATCTTGTGCATTTCAAAACTGATAAGAATGGATACACTACCATGCTGCGTATTAGTTGCCTTGATAAACTGTGATGATTTCTCTGAGAAAGAATTTGAGAAAGGTATTGAAAGAATCTAATAAGAATAGATTACTACAATGTTGCCTAAGGGAAAAAAAAACCCGATGACGAAACTATAATCTGAGGGTCCCATTATCATGCTAACTCCTAGACATGTATATTTGGGTTATGAGTTTTCAATGATCCTTACCTTGTCTCGGCTAGGATAAGGGTAAGAATTGGCTTCCTTGATCTGTTGGACTTGCTCCTAGGCTTGCTGGTGGTCTACCTTCTCTTCTACACCTCTTGTTTCATGTTTCTTTATCTCTTGGCTCCTGGTGATCCTCCTCTTCCTACTCCTTAAGCTCTCTAGTTCTTGTGGTTTCCAAGAGCTTGACTCTATTGGAGGTTATGCTAACATTCGATGGTGGTGGCTACTTTTACTAAGTTGTCTATAGCAGAAATGGTGTTGGCTGCTATTTCCTTTGATCCCTACTGAGATTATATGTGACCTTTTCAGTGGAAAAAATTGCCACCTCCTGCTACCTTGTTTTGTTACGTGGGCTGATTTTTTGAGCTTGCCTTACCGGTTAAGTTACTTGGTCAAATATCTTGACTGTTGGATAACTCATTCGGTGAATAGTTTCCTTATCTCAACATTTTCTTTTTAAAGAAAAACAATCTATTTTCAGAAGCAAAACTTGTTGGAGGCAATGTAGTATAGGAAAAGAAAATTATTTTGCTAATCTCATCTCTCTTATCCATATATACATATACATATATAGATTTGTTCAATGAGGGTCTTAGCCACGTGGTCCTCGGACATTTTCGAAAACAAAAACATTTTGCAAACTTATTTTTTGAAACTAAAAATTATTAAGGGTCCAATTCGGGTATTATTTGCCCCCGCAACTAAAACCTGCGGATGTAGGCAAATTGTGCTGGTGGAACCGCATATATTTCAAAATACTGTTTTCAAAAATCTTTGCCTCCTACAGCAAATTGCGAGGTCCCTACGGTCCCGAATGCATATATGCAGTGATCTTGGATTCCGCAAACATTTTCGAATATTGCCTCCCCCGACGTCCGGTGCTTCATTACAACTCGAAGACTAGGGCTAGACATGAATGTATAGGTAGAAACATCTCATGTACTTTTTCTTCTTTTCTTTATTTATTGTTGTACCCTGTAATTGTGACAATGTACTTCTTTTATTTTGATCAACTATTGTGTATCTTGTAATTATATTCTTTAGTTAATAAAGATTCCAATTCCATTGTACATGAGTTTGTATGAGCAATGAAATGGATGATATGTATGATGTGAATGCACAACAATTTCCCCCTCTAGCTTATGGCGCATCTCGGTAGCATTGGATCAACTCAGTAACGCGAGTTGCCCTAACCTCTATCTCACGCCTCTTCCGACTAATTCAAAAACTTAGATTCTCACAGTTGTAACCAAGAAAGACACACTGCATAGACCGAAACTCAAGCTTGCAGTTGTTATAAGGCTTGAGATTAGGCCAACATAAATGCAAAGGGACAAATAATCAGGTTTTTCACTAAGAAAGCACTCCATAGGGGAAAGGACATTGATGGCTTTACTAGGAGTACGATTTATCAAATGTACCGTTGTGGGGAAAGCTTCATCCTAGAATTTTAGATGCATAGATGCATGAGCTAGCAAAGCAAGGCCGACCTCTACAATGTGTCTATATTTGTGTTCAGCAAAGCCATTTTGCTAGTGAGCCTATGGGCAACAAACATGATGAGAGATTCCAATTCTATGGAAGAAGGAGTTCAATTTTGATACTCTCCTCCCTATTCAGTTTGCATAGTGAGAATTTTCCTATTAAAGAGATGTTCAACATAATGCTGGAAATCATAAAGTCTTTAGAAGACATCAGATTTGTTTTCAAGGAGATAGATCTAGGTAAACTTTTTGTAGTCATCAATAAAGCTCACATATCATTTTATTTTGACCAATGGAACAGGGAGCAGGCCCCATCCATCTAAAAACACAAGCGCTAAAGGAGCACTAGACACACTGGATGAGCGAGGATACTGTAATTGATGAATCTTAGCTTTTTGACATGCATCAAAAATTGACTCTCTATCTGAATCACTAGAACAAGGGAGGTTATGAGTCCTAAGGACTTTCTGAAGTATAGTTGACGATGGATGCCCTAGGCGACTATGCCATTACGGCTTCATGACACCAAGAACTTGCTTGCTTGGAAGAGAAAATTGCATTATTGGATAGAGACCCCCTTCACATCTACCTTGAAGAAGTATTTTCTTTGTTGCTTGACCCTTAACTAAAAAGAAGTTAGGATGAAACTCAAAGAAGGCATGATTATCTAAACAAAACAATGAATAGAGACTTGATTTTTCTTGGCCTTAGGAACATGCAAAATATCATGTAGATGGACATGACCATTAGTGGTATGAAAAACAGTATGATTGTATGACCAATGTGATTAATTTCTGTATCTGCACCATTGGCAGTGGATTTGATCCTGTCCATTGTACTTATCCCGACCTGTTAGCTTCTCGAGTTTGCTTGTTATGTGATTTGTAGCACTAGTATATGTGTACCAATTTATGTCAATACCACACGATGCAGTTGTGGAGTCGACCGATTTCTACTCTCCCTAATATTCAGGATCAAAACAGTGACAACACTTAAGCACTATATGATTGGCCTTCTGACACAGCTCACATGTCGGGCGTGGACCAAAATTATTGTTCTATCTTATGTTGTTGTTATTGTTATGATAGTTGCCGTGGTTGTTGCCATCACCTCGAGCGCCACGTCCTTCGCGTCCGTGATAGCCTTCATGTCCACCATGCGATGCAAGATTCAATGAAGATTGGAATGGCTGGGATCCCAAATTCTAGATCTTGAGCCTTGTCTCAAAAGTGAGGAACTAAGCATAGAGATCACTCGGACTTATTGGATCTATTCTTGCTGTCGTGGAAGAGACGAAGGGGTTGTACTCGGTGTCGAGTCCAGCAAGGATATATGAGATGATGTTGTCATCATCCAACTTCTTCCCAGCTGCTGCCATCTCATTCGCAAAGCCCTTTATCTTGGTGAAGTATGTGAGCGCGGTCATGTCACTCTTCTAGGTGCTTGCAAGTTGCCTGGGAAACTGGATGGTTTGCGCTCTGTATTGTGACGAGAACAAATCTTTGATGGCTCACCATACTTTCACCACAGTTGTCACTGAAACCACCAGTGCTAACACCTCTCAAGAGAGAAATGAGAGCAGGTAGCTTAAGACCTGTTGATCCTTAGCAACCCACTGAGCATATTCAAAGTTTGGCACTGTCTTGGTGTCGTGATCAGCCTTTGCCACCACCATAGTCTTTGCCGACTAGTTGTGTGCCACGTACTGCTAGCATGACTTGAGCTTTCCATGGCAGGTGATTGTTCCGTGTGAGCTTTTCTGTCACTCGATGACCAAGAGAAGAACCCATGGCTGACCAGAACGAGGACGAAGAAGAAAGTGACATCTAGATGCGTTTTCAGTAGAGAGGTGGCTCTGATACCATGTGAAAGTTCACAATAATTTATGAAGCGTGTAACTCTTTTAGGCCACATCTATCTTTATATATAGCTCAAACATTACAAGGAGTTTGTTACATGTTGGTTAGGATTACACCTTGATCTCCGAGTCTACCTGCACACGAACTAATCCTAGGGAGACTGGTGGCTTACAACTCATATATTCTAACATAGAGGACGTAGATGGGCGGTGCGAGGAAGCACAAGATGGAGTGAGGTCGTGGGAAGAATAGAGAAATATAGTTATAGTCCCTGAGTTGTCCTTTTTTTCCTTTTATAACTCCTCACGTGACCTAAGCTGTCCATTAAACCGACCTTATAATCAATCCCTTGATGATCAAAAATATTCCAGATAACATGGCCTAGCTCATCTTGCGGTCAGTCAGTATGTCTCTATCCTATTAAACTAAATTAAATAAATTCCTAGTTGGAGTTAACGAAATCTCATAGGATTTTACATTAAAATTGTGTTTGCTTCGGGGTTAAGATAACTAGGTTAGCTAACTTTAACCTAGTAAGGTTAGTTTAACCCTAATTTTATGTTTAGTAACTAATTGGACTAATCTAAATTACTATTTAATTAGATTATATGGGTTAGTTGGGTTAGTAATAAAATAGATAAAGTTAAGAGAGATAATTGTGTTGGGTTAAGTTATTTTATCTTTTTCTTCGGTTAGTTTAATTTCAGATTAAAGAAATTAAATAATTTTGATCGAGCTAAGTTTAATTCGATCTAATCTAAGAATATTTAACGGATTAATTTTCTAACCCACCTCTAAACCCGAAGCAAACAAGGCTTTACACCTCTCTTTAAACTTCTAAGGGCCAAACACGCTTGGATTTACTTTGGATGTCACCATCCACTTCTGTTTTTTTGTGAACCGATGTCACTGTGCACTGCTACGGCTCCCACGCGATGTTGTCGAGCCAACGTGTCCCGTTTTACGTTCACAAGAACCGCCCACTCGAACCAAACCGATTGGGCTACTAGTCTACTACTGTGCCTCGCTCGCTCGCTCGCACCACCGGCAGCCGGGAGCGAGCAGATGGCGGCAGCGGCTGCTGCTGTGGCCGCGCGGGCGTACGAGGCGGCGGCGCGGTCCGCGCTGGTGGCGCTGGAGCGCAACCTACTGCCGGACGCGGTCACCCGGCGGCTGACGCGCCTGCTGCTCGCGCAGCGCCTCCGCCTCGGCTACCTCCCCTCCGCGCCGCTCCAGCTCCAACAGCTCCTCCTCTTCGCCCACTGTACGTACCGCCCTCCCCAACGCAGCGTCACTTTTCATCGACGCAATTGTTTAGCGGTGCAGCGGTTCTAAGATAAGGGGTGTTTATAGTCTAAGATTGTCACGTCTAATTTCAGTAGTGTCATAAATTCTTTTAGACGTTGCTTAGTTCATTAACATAATTATAATTTAGCATATTTTGTTAGTCTTAAGGTTCACGTATCATTGATCCAATATTTTGCCAAAGTTTATTACAGTTGTGGTTATTATTTTGTTCGTCATACTTGTCGTAGCAATGTTAGACATCAACTAAATCCGAGTTTTTGCATTCTTTCGAGTGTGCATAGTAGGGGTGGATATCGAGTCAGCTCGACTCGACTCGTAAATACTCGTTAACTTAACGAGTTAGCTCGACTCGACTCGTTAACATAATGAACTAAAATCGTAATTCGACTCGACTCATTAAATACTTGAGTTGGCTCGTTAAGCTCGTTAAGACTGTCATTCGGACTGATGCCCTGAAATTAGCACTTGGGTCTTGAGCCTGCCAGATAAACCGAATCTAACCAGTTATTTGAGTACTTGTTAACTAGACTCGTTAAGCTCGTTAACTTAACGAGTTGAAAAGCTATCTCGGCTTGACTCATTAAGGCACGAGTTCAAGCCGAGTTATCGAGTACTTGTTAAGCTCGCGAGTTTTGAGTTTTTTGTTCACTCCTAGTGACTAGGAAGTCGGTAGAGAAAAATGTGGAATTTTGGGTTGATTTCCGCGGCATGCAGCATCGTAAGCATGGGTGACAGGACTCCGGAGTACAGATTTACACTGGTGGTGAACTGTACTAGCACCTTAGGCTAAGTATGGCGTCTTGGCCTCTTTGGCATGATTCTTGCATAGTGACGACCTGCTAAAACTGGGTTGCTCCGGTACCATGTGCACTACTGAGCTGGACTAAACTACAATCTTACAGTATTGCAAACGTCAGGCATTATTAGCATTGCGGTTCAATCTAGTCTCAACGAAGGCAGACCAATGGCACGTGTCTTGCTGTTTATGTTCTTTCGGTTACCTGTGAATATCAATTTACTCTACTATTAATTTCTTCTTGTGGGTCCCGGATTCCTCTGTTGGTAAGTATAGTGACACTTCTAAAACTTGGTTTGTGATGCAGCTCTTGAAGATATGCCCATTGCGATCGAAACCGACAAAGCTAAAACCCAGCACTACGAGCTGCCGACGACATTTTTCAAGCTAGCTCTTGGAAGAAATCTCAAATACAGGTCTGTGCCACGCTTGATGCATACCCGTGCAAAGTCGATCTGTTGATGTCAATGACTTTTTAGTGACCGACGGTCAGATAACATAGTTTTAGTAGGGAAAATGCTATTTGGCTCCCGGACACGCTTGATCGCTTCTCACTGTAGTAGTCATTTCCATTATTAGTTCTATCTTTAGCCTACTTGATTGGTTCCCTATAGTAAAATAACTCATCTTATTTTAAAGAAAAATATATTTTTTATTCCTCAACTATCTAAATTTAGATTTCGTCCCTATACTTCAATACCAAACCTCCTTAGCCCTTAACTCAGGAAACCGTTTAGCTCCGTCCCTTAGACCATTGCCAGACAGTTTTGAATGATGTGGTTGTGGTTTTCATATACGTGATACCTAGTCAACATATTCAATAAATAAACCCGAAAAAATAAGGATGTTTAGAAGGAGAAGATAGAATTTTTGACAAAACCCCAGATATTTTAGGAAAAAATCAGAAAAAAAATAAAAGTTAGAAAGAAAAGGGACATAGTAAAATTTTAGAACATTCATGAACAAACAAAATAATAAATTTTTTTAAAAAATAAAAGAGTAAATTACGCAAAACCACAACTTTAGGATATCTTATAACATTTTTACCACATATTTTTGAATTTTTTTTGAAAAACCATAGTTTTGGACTAATCTGTAATAATTGCCTTAACTAGCCTTTTTTAAGCTCTTACCAGGCAAATTTACAACTGGAGCCCACTTGTCAACCTTACATGTCCATTTGCATAGACATTATGCTGAGGATGACATATACCCCCTCTTTTCCCTTCTTCATCTCGTTCTCGTCTCATTCCTCCTCCTCTCTCATATAGCAGCACAGGAGCCATTGGCCCATCGGGTCCGATCATCGTTGTCTTTTGGTGCGTAACCCGTGGTGGTCCTACCGCCGGAGAGCCGGCTGCTACCGCAAGATCCTCTGAAGAACCCCAACCCTCACCTCAACATGGAAGCTGGACCGCACATCGGATGTGTTGGTGCTATATATGTGATGAAGCATGCGCTGACGCCGAGTGACCAGCCGTTGACGGCCATGACAGAGAACTTCCCGAAGGCACAAGCTCCAACACCGTCCCTGCCACCTCGTCCATCGACAGCAGAGAGGTGTGGCTCTGCTCCTATCCAAATCACATAGGGCGGCAAGGCGGCCCGTTGAATCGTCCACCTCGGCCTCCTCCTCCTCCTCCTCCTTCCGCAACGAGGTCGTCTCCACCACCTCCTCCATCTCCCTCACCACAGCGCAGCGCCCAAATGAGAGGCCTCAGCATCAGGACCACCTTTGAGTGCTCAGAGGTTATCAGTGGGGCGAGGGCACGCCGCGGAGTTCGAGGTCTCCAAGTCGTCGTGCCTCGGATCCGTCCGAGCCCCACCACCATAGAAAACAATGAGTGGCTGGAATCAATGATGGCAAAAATGAAACCACACCAGCGTAGGCCATAGCGAACACGTAGGTGGTGACGTCTCATGTGGAGCTATACCACAGGTGGCTAGTGTCGTGCAACAGCGGTGGTGGCGAGGAGCTTGTTGGGGGCGGCGGTAACTCCTCAAGGAAATCAAAATTCCATTTGAATATAAGTGCATGGAATGATGATAGGAACATGCAGGTGAAAAGGATTTGCAAAAAATAACAAATGTATGAGGAGATCAGGCTCACTGGAGTTTCGTTGGACATGGGGAAGAAGAGGCAGTCGTTGGTGCTTTTGGTGGTGTAGAGGATGACATGGGGATTCGAGAAACTAAATTCCAGGACTAGTGGTAGCTAGAAAAAGATAGGGGAACTCGCCAACGTAGTTCACCAAAATTGAGAAGATGAAAACGAAACGGTGATGAGGGGAGAGCTGGAGGAAAGGACCGAGGTGAGGCCACCGAGTGGTTTGGTAAAAGAAGAAAGCCAAGGAATAAAATAAGCTTCAACTCAGTTTTGAATATCTCGAATAGCTCAAGAAAATTGCAGCTAGGTGATTGTCTGGGTAGGCAGGAATGGAGGGAGAGAGGGGGGAGAGAGACGGGAAAAAGGAAAAGAGAAGGGAAAGAAGATGAGGAAGAGACTGACAGGTGGGTCCTACATCTACCTCAGCATAAGTGTCCATGTGAGCGTCCATGTAGCACTGACAAGTGGCGCCGTAATATCAGGTTTGCTAGTAGATGCTTTGAAGTGGTCGCTTTGGTTTTGTGAATTTTTTTCTCTAAAATTGTGATTTTAAGTAATTTACTCAAAATAGGAGGTATATAAAGAAATAAACATCAAGGCTAAATATGGTGCTTTCGACTATAACCGCATTTAACATATATCATGAACACTCATAAACTATTTGTGAGTTTCCAATTGTCCTAGGTTTTGCAAAGTACTTTGATCTTTTAAAAAAAATCTAAATTTTGGATATACTTTTTGCATGTTTTGAAATTCCCAATTTTTAATTAAATTCATTGGAATATTTTTATTTTTTCCTTTTAAATGTTTTTAGAAAAATAAAAAATTAACCAGCAATTAGATTTTTTTTTAAAGACAACAACAACATCGCTATTTTCTTCCCGAGAGTACTTCTAAATTTTCATATTTTTTCTAAATTTCTTCCCTTTTTTCTAAATTTGTGGTTTTCCTAGTTTAAATTATTTATAAATTTTCTAAATTTTCCTAAAGAAATTACTTTTTTATAAATTTCTAACTTTTAAGTTTATTTGTTGAAAATGCTAATCGGGCCGTCACAAGTGAGAAAACCACTGTCATGTCAATCCAAAACAACCTTGCAATGGTTTGAGAGACGAAATCTAAACTGTTTCAAAAGTTAGGGAGCGAGGTTGTCTGGTATAGGAGTTTAGGGACAAACTAAACTCGGCCAATAGTTGATGGACGAAAAGTGGATTTTTTCTATTTCAAAAAAAACCTTTTAGATTATAAGATATTATCTGTATTTTTTGTTTATCTCATATGCACCTTGTGCTTTCATTCATAAGTTGATATCTATGCTTAAATTTTCCAGTTCATGTTACTTCCCTGATGATTCAAGCACCCTAGAAGACGCTGAGGTTGCAATGATGGAGTTGTATTGTGAGAGGGCAGAAGTACGAGATGGCCAAAGCATTCTCGATGTTGGATGTGGATGGGGATCCCTTTCTACGTACATAGCAAAGAAATATCGGAAGTGCAGTGTTACTGGGATATGCAACTCAACAACACAGAAGGCTTTTATAGAAGAGCAGTGTAGGTAAGTGCAATGGTTTCAATGTTGAGGGGACCTGATGAGTGCATTCTTCTACCATGTAGAGTTAATTTTATGTTCCACTTGATCCTTTTAAATGTGTATCGCAACCTATTGTTGACAACACAATTTGATTTCATTTTCACCATGTTGACTTGTTAAGTTTCATAGTCTGTAGTTATTTCAAATGCACCACATTAGCTGTCTAAAGATATGATCAACATATAACATCCCCAATGCGCCTTTTTGATCTATTTCGTATGCCCTTGGCCCCGGTGTTAACAATCAACTGAAATGATCTTTCACATGTGTCGACCTTTGCTATATATGCAGACATATTTTCTACTATCACTTGGCCCAATGGTTTTGACTGTGCTGCATGCATTAAATATGTTGTGTATGCTACTTCATTTCTGTCACAGGGAAAATGAGCTATCAAATCTTGAGATACTTGTGGCAGACATCAGCAAGTTTGAGATGGAGCGTTCTTTTGATAGGATCATATCCATAGAGATGTTTGAGGTACTCAATTTGGACTTGTGTGCGTTTTTGGCCCCTTTTGGTGTTCATCAAAGTAAATGAGTGTTTGTAATGGGCATGTTACGCAGCACATGAAAAACTACAAGGCACTTCTTAAGAAGATTTCCAAATGGATGAAAGAGGACTCATTACTATTTATTCACTACTTTTGCCACAAGACATTTGCGTATCACTTTGAGGTACATTAATCATCCTGCATTTTCACGTCATTGGTCGTGGCTTCATATGGAGCTCTCTCATTATATGGCATGGTGCTACCTCTTATATCTGTAGTTCTATTTATATTTAAGTGACGTATGGCGTTAAAAATTGAAACAGTTGATAGACTCCATGTGAAGTTTAGTTCTTAATGATCTCATTCCTACTAATAGTGATAGGAGTTCCTTGGGGTAAAATCATTAATTACAAGCGAAAGAAGTCCGCCCCTTCTATTCGAAATGGACTTCTAAAGTTATTGTTGCGCAGCTATGTTACTAGATGTATCTGTAGTTCTCATGTGAATCGTGCATCACATTTTCAACAGGACAACAATGATGATGATTGGATCACAAGGTATTTCTTCACTGGAGGAACAATGCCATCAGCAAACCTGCTTCTCTACTTTCAGGTTATTATCTAATGAATCATGTTTCTTTACTTAGATCAAGGTCCTTATACAGTTAGCCAAATATTAATGTTGGTTGGGTGGCCATCGATTGATATTGACTGACTATATTTTTGCAGGAAGATGTATCTTTGGTCAATCATTGGCTTGTCAATGGCACACATTATGCTAGAACAAGGTATATCCTTCCCAAGTTTCAAAGCATCCTAGCCTTATTACTCCATGTGTTTCTATATGATTTTAAATGTTCTATTTGTTGGTAATTCCTGTGACTTGATTAATTAGGGAGGACATGCAAAATACATGTCAGATCTCGATTTTAGAGTAAAAATGATATGCAATGAACTGTGATGTAATTGTTGGAGGATTTCTTGGTTTTCATTTTGCTACTGGTACAAACCAAAGTACATTGACTTTTGAGTTTATACAAAAAAATAGATAATAGGTGTTACTTTTACATGCAATGTCAGGCAACAAATGCAATCTAGCTTAATCCTACATAGAAATCCAACATATTGCATGTTAATTGACCTATTTGGATTGAATACTTTGCATTATTTTACCTGCAGTGAGGAGTGGCTGAAGCGTATGGACAAGAACATCACTTCCATAAGGCCAATCTTTGAGAGAACTTATGGGAAGAAATCAGCTACCAAATGGATAGCTTATTGGCGGACATTCTTCATCTCAGTCGCTGAACTTTTTGGATACAACAATGGTGATGAATGGATGGTTGCGCATCACTTGTTTCGGAAGAAGTAGAAGCTACAAACTCCTCGCCATTTCTGGAGCAAAGTAGAATGGTAAGCATCCATTGCGTAGGTTGTGTCTAGTGATCTTTCTTTCCGTGTACCTCAGTGAGCAGTTCATTTCCTCGAATTCACCTAGTAAGATGTTTCTCAATGTTCTGGTACTGTACTTTGGACACTGACAATCTCTATCACATATTCTGCTATCTGGATGTTGTCGGCGTTACGGGGCCCAGGGTCCCCTAAACCGCTGGAAAAGGCCCAACTTGACGCCACGTCGCCAAGGGCGTGGAAGTTTAAGAAGAAGTGCCCGGGGGCTCACCCCGAGCGCTGTTCCACTCGGCTAAATCAAGGGGTGCCCCGAATCGTCCCTTAATGGCGTTTTCCGAAAGGCCCAAAGGCAAGCAGAAGTGCTCGGGGGCTCACCCCGAGCACCCGAGCAGAAGTGCTCGGGGTTTCATCCCGAGCACCCAAGAAGGAGTGCTCGGCTCACCCCGAGCACCAAGGGCGACCCGGCCCCTGCCCGGGGCGCCGAGTCCCTCGCCCAGGACGAAGCAAGCAGAAGTGCTCGGGTGCTCGGGGTGAGCCCCCGAGCACCCGTCCGGGGCGCCGAGTACCTTGCCCAGATGACAGAGCGGCCTAGGAGGAGTGCTCGGGGGCCTCCAATCCCGGAAGCCCCAAGCACCTCTTGAGGGCCCCTCCTCAATCCGCGTGGCCCAAAAGACGCATTTAATGCCTGTGTCAGGGGCATTTAATGCCTGTGCCAGGTGCATTAAATGCCCGTCTATTCCAAGTCCTTGCGGACCAAGGGCGGTGTCCTGACCGGTTCCCATCCCCCCAAGTGATAAGTCCTGTCAGCTATCAATCTTGGAGGGAATGGAGAGGTCAGACACTCCTTTTTGACTTTAAGGATGCGCTTCCGCGCGCCCATATGCATGCCCTCTACACCTGGTCCGTGGGGCCCGGGTAGTTGCAGCATAGCTCGTGTCAGGAGACGTCAAGTCTTCACCTCCTGACATGCCCTCATCATGACGATCCGGTTCCCAACCAAGGCGTGACCGGCACTGTTTCGCTACAGCAAATCTCAACCATCGACGTGGCTTGCCCATGCCGGGTTTCTTCCGCGGCAAGCTTCATGGGCAAGATATTTATCTTTCGGCCAGTGTGGTGTCCCCTGGATATATAAGGGGAGAACCGCGGCCATGCAAAGGGATCGAAAAAGAATATCTCCAGTAGAATTGAAAAAACCCTAGAGGAAGAAGAACAGGAGCACATGTGCTACTAGTTCATTGTAATCACTCCACAAAACATCAAATACACTCAAAGCAGGACATAGGGTTTTACACCTAGAAGGTGGCCTAAACCTGGATAAATCATCGTGTTCTTTCCCTTTACCATACACCGCCAGGCTCTAGCTCCGGCGTAGCTCCGTGGGTCTGCGCCTCCCCGGCCGAATCCCAAAGGGGGTCCTTCCGGACCACCGATACCGGCGTTTGTACGCCGACAGATGCCTTCCAAAGAGTTTGCAGTTTCCGAACACAAAAAAACACATTTCTTTAGTCCCGTAAATATTTATGTTATCATTTTTCTCTATTCCTAAGAAGGTTTTGAAACGTCTGGATTTTTATCGCTCACGCTTTTTGTGGCAGAGTGATTCTCACAAGAGGAAATATCGTCTCGCTCGATGGAACATAGTTTGTCAGTCAAAGGAACAAGATGGTTTAGGCATTCCTGATTTAGAGCTCAAAAACATCAGTCTGTTAAGTAAATGGTTTTTCAAACTCCTCAATGAAGAGGGTCTATGGCAAGATCTCATTTTCAATAAATACTTATTTGCTAAGACTTTCTCTCAAGTGACTAGTAAACAGGGGGACTCGCCATTCTGGGCGGGGCTTATGAAGATTAAGCCTTTATTTTCTGAGTTTGTCTCTTACCACGTGGGGGACGGTGAGCGGGTTAGTTTTTGGAATGATACTTGGCTTGGTGATCGTCCTCTTAGTCAACAATATCCTGCTCTTTTTCACATTGTGTGAGATAAATTGGATTCGGTTGCTAAGGTGTTGAGTTCAGTTCCTCTTCTTTTAATTTTCCGACGGACTCTCTTGAGTCATCATTTGGTTTTCCTAAACCTTGTAAATCATCAGGTGTCAACTATCTCTATAAAAGCTGATTCCAATGATAGACTCTTGTGGAATGTTCAAGCTAGCAAGCTTTTTTCTGTTAATTCTATGTACACTGCTTTATCGAATTGTAACATTTGTTTTCGCCACACGATTTTATGGAAATTAAAGCTCCCTCTTAAGATTAAAGTTTTTCTTAGGTATTTGTGTAAAGGGGTCATTCTTACAAAGGACAACCTCATCAAACGATAGTGGCATGATAGTCCTGCTTGTTCTTTTTGTACTACAGATGAGAGCATTCAACATTTATTTTTTGATTGTCATGTTGCGCATTTCGTTTGGCGTGTTGTTTACATTGCTTTTGATTTACCTAAATCCACAAGTATTTCTTATATGTTGGGTTCTTGACTTTCTGGTGTTTATGTCCATGTCGTCCCTATGATGCGTGTTGGTGCGGTGTAGCTACTATTTGTTGGGCTATATGGCTTTGCCGTAATGACGTTGTTTTTGATAAAAAGCAATATAACAATCCTCTGCAGGTGATTTATTGGCTATCAAGTGGATGCGGGATTGGGCTCAACTGCAACATGGGGGGCGCCAGGAGCATATGTTGGTGGGCTTCCATTCTATGCAAGATGTTACCCGCGAGCTCTTTATCCAACATGGATGGCGGTCTATTAGTCAGCTTACTGCGTCCTGATGTGTCATTTGGCTGTTTTTAGTTTGACTTTGTCTCTCTTCAATGTTGGATTGTATTTTGTTTTCTCGCTTTGATCTATGAACACTTTGTATCATTTGGCTATGTGCACTTCGGTGCAGACTAAAAGAGTTTTCTCTTTTATTATCTAAAAAATGTTTGAGCTGATGGTGATGGTTTTTTTGGCATCTCATCTCTGCTCTACCAGATGTAAAATGTATCATATGATTATTTTTACGATTTTGATATTTGTAAGTTTAATTTATACGGAGACTATATGCCTGAATTTATTTTTATTATTCACGTGGGCATTCTAACTAGTATATTATAGAAGATGTCTATCTCGGAACACAGATTTTACCTGCAATATGGGCCAGATGATTTGGTGAAGAATACACACAGCATCACACATAGAACTCCAAAAGGAACAAAATGGTCTGGTTTCCCCCAAATCATACACTGGCATTAGGAGGAATTGAATTTAGCAGTTGTTTCAAGCCTTTGAATAGCAGTTAGCTTGGCGAACCTGCTCTGATTGTGATCATTCTAAAGCCAACAAAATCAATCATCTAGAAAAGTAAATCTTCATGCTACTGTGATATAAAGCTGTCTCCTCTTTCTTTACAGTGGAAGTAAAAATTATAACTAAGAATCAAATCATGTACAACCACAAACATGGTAGTCATCTCATGCCTTCGTTAAGATGACTGTGACTTCCATTGCTGTATTGCCACATGCAAGGAATGGCTCGGAATTATGGATAAATTCGGAAGCCTACGTTTTGTAACTGGGGAGATCTTGTGTTTCTTGAGCCAAGCTTTGATTGCCCTGTGCTCATAGGTATGCCCATCAGCAGCAACATAAGGATCTTCCATTACCTCCTGCATCGAAATTGTTTGTTAAGCTAGAGTGATAGTTGGAACTGGTGTGATTGTGTACCTTGCAAATTTTACCTGCAATATGGGACAGATGAAGTGGCTTGGCACAACTACATTTGGACTTCTTAACTTGAGAGAAGCGGTAACCCTGCTTAGAATATTTTCAAGGTCAGGAAGCACCTCCGACTCAAGATTAGGCCTGTCCCTGCATTTTAATGCTGTACATTGCAGCCCCAGTTTTGCTAGCATCTCTGCCTCAGCAATTGGCCAATCAGTCTGAGACTTGTCGAGAATATCGGAAAATATGCCTTTCTGAATTGCCTCTTCTGCACTAAGTATGAGCCCGTGTGGATGCTTGCCAGTTAGTAGTTGAAGAATGATAATCCCCAATGCATAAAGATCTGATTTTGGACGAACTGTTCCAGTTAATTGGTACTCAGGATCCATGTAGTATAGTGTACCAGCGATCACAGTGTCTCTATATTCTGTGAAACCATCTGGCACAAGATCTGATATGAGTTTTGCAAAACCTACGTCGCCTATTTTGCTTACGCAATTCTTGTCCAGCAAGATATTTCCAGGCTTCAGGTCACGATGGACAATGGGCTCCGGTTTTGTTCCATGCAAGAAAGCAAGCCCACAAGCTACCTCATAGATAATTTGGAATCGCAGAAACCAATGGAGCGGTTGGTGCCCTTTGTTGTTGATAAGTTGATCTTCTAGGCTTCCATTCTCCATGTACTCATATACAAGACATCCAATTTCTGGACAAAAACCAAGCAACAAAACTAAGTTCGGATGGTGAAGTTGGCTGAGAATCTCCACCTGCATGGTGTGAAAAGATTGAACCATTTAATGAATTCCTCATCAACAATAAGTAACTTTATATTAAATTATTTTTATCTGCCCTTTATGGGTAATGACAGCACAGTAAAACTGATGAGATGTACAAAAAAGCCTAAAAAATTACCACTAGCAACTTCAATAACGAGACAAGAAAAGACATTGGTTAGATCCTATGAGAAGATTAGAAAAGCATATAAATCAGACTACCTCTTTAAAGAACTCATCTATCTTGTCACTGGAATCTTGCTGAATAACCTTGACAGCTACTTCAGTGTGATCAAGAGTGCACCTATACACAATCCCATAGCCTCCCTCACCAATCTTCTTTGCATCCGAAAAGTTGTCGGTGGCAAGCTCTATTTCATGTCGTGAGTAACGCCTGCATCTTTTGCCCGTCGATAAAAGAGCATCGACAACCTTTGCCTTTCCAGTAGTCACCATGCTAGCTACTATTTCAGCCTTGTGCTTGGAATAAGCCTCACGAGTGAGTGACTCTTTCGCCATCTCTACTTCTCTAATAGCTCCAAAACATTTGCTCTTCTCAAGTGCAACTGTCTGTTTCAACAATTCTTCCCTCTGTAGTGCATCTTGCACCTTCTTTGCGTCTTCACTATAATCATTAGAAAGTACCTGGATCTATAACATCAAAATGTAATGGAGAAAGTGTAAGTAAAACCTTCCTCAGAAGGGGAAAAAAGACTGAATGAAAAGCATAATGTATGTGTAGTAGCAACTAACTTAGGAGATTAGCAGCTTTCTAACCAGGAGATGGTTCAAGTTTGAATAAGAACATGCCTTACAATGATTCGAACGGCAGCTTTCTTGATTAGCATTACCAAATAATATTTTTTAAGGCACCAGATAATGACGTGATTAAAGATATTCAACAATCATTACAAGAACTTAACCTTAGCTTGGGTGAGAACATCACAAGCTTTATCACTAACCTTTTTCTTAGCACGGACGAGATCGTCACAAGCTTTGCCATACATCATCAGAGTATCCTGCAACTCCTTCCTCAGTTTTGCGACTTCATCTATAGGTTCAGACTGTAAATCAAGACGGAAATAAAAATCAGCATTCTAAGAAAATGCACATCAGCTCACAATTACCAGAAATTATGTGAATGCATCTGAAAGCCAACATTAGTTAGAATAATCTCAACGCTGGAAAGAGCTCTAACCTTTTCAGTTGAGCTTAAGGAGACGTAAGGAACTTCCTTCAATTGGCCAATAGCATCAAAATCTTTGTCCCCTATTCTCCCTGGTGTCTTTCGACCTAAGCTTCCTAAAAGGCATCTTCCATGACTTTCTGAACTTTTACCAGCATTTGTAGAAGTGCTAAGAGAACTGCAGGCTTGAGAGCACGAATCAGAACTAGCAACTCCAGAAGATTTTTTTGTCTCGTCATCAGGGAGGTCATGCAATGAATGTTTGTCTTGCAACCAGTTCCTCTGTATTAGGGCAAATGCTCTATGACTAATTGACTGGATGCTTCTGTAAGTGTTTAACTCTAAAAAAAATGTGTTTAAGAAAAAATGAGTCTCACCATTGTATTAGTAAAAATAAACTAATAGGAAATGAACGAAGTAAGATAAATAGGTCAAAACATACTGCCTGCTTGAGCCTGATTTGCAAATTTAATAGTTAATCTGTGCCGGGACACAACGAATACATTGCAGGAACATGGCATGGCTTTTAGGACAGTAGTGGGCACATCTTGGAGCCGTAATATCCTGAAAAGATAACAGTGATAGCAGTTACCAACGGTAGATTTGGCACAACTGGCTAGAAATCAACATGGAAAAAAACTCTGTACATAAGCAGATATGCTCATAAATTTTGATTATGCATTTGAAGTTGATAAATGATAACTTTTTGGAAACAAGAAATATAGAATATTTATTCAGCCATGATATAGTAATGTAGTTATGGCATTGCATGCAGTAATCCTATAGATTCAGGAAACACCAAGCACAGGATGGCATGTATAACCATTAAATTGAGGAGACCAGAGAGCTTTAAGCCCTTAATTTGTTGGGAGTTGGAACAATATCAAGTCATCAATAGCTATCAGCCAAACAAAAAAAGTTAGCTAAGAAGTACAATACTGAGAAAAAGTCTACAAGGCTACCACAAACAATTAATTAAACCCAACAAATAGATGTGACAGTTGAGGCACATACGATAGCATCAAGCTGTAGAGCATAAACAGACACCAGCTGTGCTCATGGAATTCGCATCTGACATCTACTAATTTCGTTGTAAAAATACTTTATGAGACCTGACATAAAGAACATTGTATGTGTATCTTCTCTCAGAAGGTGTGTTTTCCAGGCCAGTGTGGTTCAGGGTTCTTCGAGAGTATGATGCGCAGATATTACTCCTCTAGCGGCTGACAGATTCAAACCTTGGCTGCAGTCCGTGGCGGAGCGTGCCGGACACCAAGGAAAATGGTGTACGGTCACTACTCATCCTAGCCATGTGGAGGCTATGGCGGTTGCAAAACACCTGTGTCTTCGATGGGGCCAGGCCGGTCTGTCAAGAGGTGGTCGAGGCAATCCTAAATGAGGTGGAGCTGTGGAAGCTGTCTGGGGCGAAGGAAATTCGGAGGTTGCCATTGCATGCTAGGCGCCCTGATGCTGCGGGCTAAGCTACCTCAGTTTTGTAGAGTAGCTTTGGTAGCTTCTGTTTTGTTTTGTTTTTGTTTCTGGCTGTTTTGTTTTCAGTTTTGGTTGGGCTGTTCAGAACTACCGTTGGAGGTTGGTGTATGTACCCTTGCCCCTTCTCCACGTTCTTCTTCTAATACACAATGACACATATTTAGATGCATATTCGAGAAAAAGAATAAAGTTAAGCATGAGCCTTTCAGTGAAAAACTTGCAAAGGCTGTAAGCTAGAAACTCCCCCATCATCTGTTCCTAAGAGAGGAGACCATTGGTACCAAGTAGTGCATGAACTTCTATACATAAACCAAAACCAGCTGCAGATGCTGACAATCTACTTGGTACAAAACAGGGGCTGATCAGCATCAACAGGACTAGCTAAACTTAACAAGATACCCTTTGCAGTTTGCAAGCTAAATTAGTCCTACTATATTTTGTTAGCAACATAAAGGACATAAAAGGAAGCTCAGTCTCGATAGGTAGAAAAGGAAGTTTAATGTCGTGATATATGTACATGCATGCATCTATCACCTTTTTCCATGCCAAGTGCGTAGCATGACAGCATGAGACACATCACCATCCCCAAAAAGGACTCACCCAACTTTCTGCTCCCTACTATCTTACCCCCTTTCTGTTTCTTATTGTGGGGAAAAGCTAAACACGTAGCAACAATAGTCCAGTTTCACAAAAATGTAATAACAACAATCCCCTAATCCGTATCACATCACCGTGGATTCTTGAAAGCAAAGTTCTAGCCTTTTCTGAGCTTTTGAAAAAGAGATTTGAAATTCGAAATTTTATACCTCCGGAACCAGCTCAAGGAGGCGGATCCGATCACCAGGTTTCGGACGCCGGACTCCTCCGTGTACTTGATCAGCACCTCCGTGATGCTGTTTCCCTCCAGAACAACCGTCTCCACCTGCGCCGCTCGGCCGTAGAGGCGACGGAAGGGGAGTAAGACCTGCTGCGCGCGCGCCCTCCGGTCCTGCGCGTACATCTCCACCACCTCCGCCTCCATCCTCCCCACCGGCACCCTCTCCCCCGCTGCACCACACGGCCACACCACAGCCGCAACAGAAAAAGAAATCAGCTCGCCGTTGATTGATTGATTCGTACCACCAGTCCACCACACCACCCCACGAATCAAAACCGAAGAGGGGGAGGATACGTAGAGGAGCAGCGAGCTTACAGGGGGAGGGGACGAAGGAGACGGGAGGGATGACGTGGACGAGCGCGACGCGGCCGGGCACGGGGGCGAGGTTGGCGGCGGCCCACCTGGCGGCGCGGCGGCTGGCGCGGCCGTCTCCCCGCACGGCCACCGCGACCGCCACGGAAGCCGCCTGGGGGTCGCTGCCGGCAGCGGAGAAGGCCATGCCGCGGGCGACGGCGATGACGAACCGCTGTCTAGAGCGGCGGCGGCGGAGGAGGAGGACGACTCGAGGTGGCGACTGCGGAGTCAACTAACCACTCATCCGGCAGCGGTCGAAGCGGCAGGGAAGCAACGACCAGGTTTCTTTGGGCCAAAAGCCACGGTAAGCTGAGTTTAATAACGCATAAAATTCATGGCTCGGATTGTTTGCATGCGTCGGCACAACGGCGAGGCAAGCATGTGAGTAGGATGTTTGGACTGTGACGTGGAGCTGGGACCCCACCTGTTACGCAACTCTAACGCCGGTGAATAGTTGCATTTTAATACAACTTTTCATAATATCTGTTTGATTCATGGATAACGTTACAATCTAAGCCCACTAAAATAAACCGTCTTAATCAATTTGTACCATTATATTCTAGCCCCATCAATACGAGATTATCTAGATCTTTATGTCTTTTCTATTTTAGTATTAACTAATCGCTGCGGGAACCATTTAAGTTGCCGATTATGACTGAGGTGCGTTCGCGGAGAGTAACATTGGTTTATATGTTACCAAATATGTGTCTGAGTTAGTGATTCGAGTCACCCAATTTTAAATATGTAGAGGAAAGGAATTTGCTAAGCATTAAAGGAAGTCATCGATCCTCGTCTGCAGCATTATACATCAATTGTTAAAGAATTAAACTTTCCTTTTTTAGAAGAATTAAACTTCTTGACGCTTCTAAGGTCATCTCTAATGCAAACTTAGCGGTGGGCATTAGGAAAAAAGATCAATGTGGATATCAATCCGGTCTTTATGTTGGCACCGCCGTTTAGAGAGGAGTCTGACGTTTAAGCTTTTTTAGATTATTTAAGCGTCTATAAATTAGTTGTTTGTATTAGAGGTCGTGGCTCTTAAATAGGTACATTTAATATGGCATTTTTTTTCTTTTTTCTATAAAGAAGTTTTCCTCTAACTTTCATTATCAGAAATCAGCAAATTACAACATTCAGACATTCAGATATACACCCAATGGCTGCTTTGAGCCAAGATCGTAAAGACCACTACCCTACTAAATAGCAAGAAGCAACCAAATTGTTTCGGCTAGAATCATTACAGGCTAAGTGAACACAGGAGAACTACTAAACAGACTTAAAGAGCAACAATATAGTTGGACGCTATCCTCTAGATGAGTTGAAGACCTCCAAAGCGATATTTCCATCAATTGCGCCCCTCGAACAACCAGCTCTCTATTTGCTTCATTTTTCTGCGGAATAGCCCAACTTTTAAGCAATTTACATATATAACAAGCAATCGAATGAGGGTTAGCAAGTTTCATCTGTCTAAAGCATGTAGCATTGCGCGGCTTCCAGACCCCGAAAGTAAAGCTACTACCCCAACTATCATAAAAGCCCTCAAATCATCAACTAAAATAAACGACCACACATCAAATAGCTTGTACCCTAGTCAGGGAGTTAGAAAGCGCAAAGGCACATCTAACAACACCCTAGATATATCTTACAACTAGGTACAGAAAGAACAAATGGACAATAGATTCATTCTCTCCACAAAACTGGCATTGCTTGGATCCCTTGCAACCTCTATGTAGCAAATTGTCTTTTATCTTTTGTGAAAAACTAACCAAAGAAATATTCGGATCTGTGCACGAACCTTACTTTTCCACAGAAATTTCTATGAGAAATCAATCCCATCATTGCAAAGTATCCTTGTCACTAGACATGTCGACGGCTGAGCACTGTAGAACTAAGTGATGAAAAAGTTCTAGCCAACTGTAAAAGAGACGTGGTCTGGACATGGATTTAGATAAACCCATAGAGAGCACCTAGGCAACTGTAGCTTTCTTATTATACACAATGTTATACAGAGATGCATAAGACTGAGCCGAAGGTTCTCCCCCCATCCACATATCTTCCCAATATAGAGTATTATGTCCATTTCCCACCTTCTTTGAGCAATGAGCATAGAATAGGTGTTGAAATTTCATAATAACTGTCTAGAAATGGACACCTTGTCTCTTTTTAGCATGGATTAACTCTTTCCCCCTAAGATATTTATTCTTTACCAAAGATTGCCAGGACCCTCTATTGATGCTAACATCTAGAGTCATTTGCCTAGAAGAGCAACATTCATTTTTTTAGATCAAGCACACCTAGGGCTCCTGATCTTTAGGTAAACAAACCAACTACCAATTAGCCAAATGGTAATTTTGAATCCCTTGATCCTCCTGCCATAACAATCTAGTTCTAAAGATCTAATATTTTCCTTACCCCCAAAGGTAGCTCACAGATTGACATCATGTACAAGGGTAAATTACTTAGAGAAGCATTAAGGAGAATAAGCCTTCCCCCAATGAAAAGTAATTTCCCTTGCCAACAACCCAATTACCCTTCCATCTTATGTTCAATGGACTTCCACTCAGAGTTCCCCAATCTGTTATCTTGTATCGGGAAACCCAAATACTTCATAGGCAAATTACCTATGTTGCAAGTAAAAATTTGATAAAATCATCTTGATGAACAACAGTATCACCAAAGCAGTAAATATCACTCTTGTGAAAACTAAAATTTTAAGCCAGAAATATGTTCAAAAAGCCATAGGATAAATTCCAGATCCTTTGCACTCTCCACATCATCCTCTAAAAGGAAAATTGTGTCATCTACATATTGTGGGATGGCCAACCCATTCTCCACTAGATCAGGGATGATACCTTTGATCAAATCACACAGATGAGCTCTTTTAATCAAAATAGCTAACCATCTCCTGCTAAATCAAAGAGAAGTGGAGATAAAGCATCACCCTATCTTAGACCCTAAAAGTTGGGAAGAACCCACATTACTATTAGCCTTGATAGCTACTTTACCCCCACTAATACATGACATGATTCAGTCGCACCAAGTATCAGGAAAATGTTTAAGCTTCGGCATTTGATACAAAAAGGCCATTTTATTTTATCATATGCTTTTTCAAAATCAACTTTGAATAGGATACCACATTTTTTATCCTTTCTAATAGAGTTAAGAGTTTCATGCAACATGACCACCCCCTCCATGATATGTCTACTTTTAATAAAAGCAGTTTGAACAGGGGAAATCATAGGGTCCACCACAGAGGAAAGCATATTCATTCAAACCTTAGTTATAATTTTAAAACTAACATTTAGTAAACAAATAGGTCTAAATTTTAAATTTGAACTGCATCTTTTCATGTGCGAACAAGAGTAATCACATCATAATTTAGTCTAGCAATGTCAAGTTTCCCATCATGAAAATCATCTAAGAATCTTGTAAAATCATCCTTAATGACGTGCCAAAACTTCTGGTAGAATTCAATTGAGAAGCCATCTGGTCCTGGACTTTTATTATGCTCCAATGAGAAAACCACATCGTCCACCTCCTTGAGAGAGAATGGTTGTGTAAGTGAAGATATAGCATCTGCACCTAACGTTGCCTCATCCCTTCCCCCCCACCCCTAAGAGTGATTATGTCAGATTTCTCGGGATGCCCAAATAAACTCTTACAAAACTAGAAAATGTACCTAACCAGATTAGCCCCCCCCCCTCAATCTTGCCTTCATCCTGTTCTAGATACACAATTCTGTCATTCCTTCTTCTTCCATTGGCTTTAGCATGGTAATACCTTGTATCGTTATCATCGTCCTGTAGTTCCTTCTCTTTAGATCTCTGAATCCACTTTACCTCTTCCTGTCTTAGCAATCTAGCCATTTGTTCCTCCAATAACCTTTTATCCTCCCTATTCGACCAACTAAGCCCATAACTCTCACAATATTTATCTAGTGCATCAATTTGACCTGGAATATAAACCTTCAAAGTTCTATACCAACCTTCAACATTTTTATTCCACCCTCTAAGGTATTGTCTCATTCTTCTAATTTTCTATTGCCACACATCTATACTAGTTAACCCTTGGACAAGGTCATGCCAAACTTTCGGTATAATCTCAAACATCTCCTCTCTAAGCAACTAGCTATTTTCAAACATGAAGTTTTTTTGCTAGTGTGGTTGTTCTCCAGTTTCACAAAGTAAAGGTACATGATCTGAGAGGATCCTATTCAAAGCAGAAACTATGGAGGAGGGATAATTCTCCACCCAATTAGTGCTAATCAGTACCCTATCCAACTTTTCAAAAGTAGGATCCTCCTGGTTATTAGACCAAGTAAATTATCTACCACTTAGGTCTAATTACCCGAGTTCCCTTTGCTCACTAATAGCATTCATGAGAAAACTCCACTTAGTAAAGCCACCTGCCTTATTCTTCTCATCAGCCTTCCTAAGAATATTAAAGTCCCCAGCTACGACCAAAGGTTGTTTAATAGATTGCAACACCTATGATAATTCAGTAAGGAAAGCTTCCTTACCTGTGTATTGTGCTGCACCATAAATGATCAGTAGGCTCCACTGGAAACAATCTACCTTATTAACAAGGTTAACCTAGACAAAGTAGTTCACAACCTTGTGAATAACAATTAGGATAGTATCATCCCTAATGCCCAATAAAATACCCCAGACATGCCTTTAGAGGCTGACCACTTCCAAGAGAAATTACGCCCTCCACATAAGTTATGGAGACTAGCAGCAAGGAAATTTTCTTTCTTGGTTTTTTGAAGTCCAATCAAGTCTAATTGCATATCCAAAATAAATTCTCAAAGAAATCTTCTTTTTTTCCAACTCCTTAGTACCTCTAATGTTTCAGATAAGTCCTTTCAACATGCCTTCTTCTTTCTTATGTTTTTAGCAGCAACTACCTTAGGCTTAACCCTGATAATTTTAGGGTTGCCCCCCTTTGTCTTCTTTCTAGAAGTAGAACCCACAATTTGGTGTTCCTCTATATCCTCCCAAGAACTATAATAATCAAATAGAAGTTCCAAAACATTAGCTGACAAATCACCAGCCTATTTGGAGACATTCTCCACCTGAGATGTTGTATTTTGCTTAGTAGCAAGAAAATAAGCTCATCCTTGCCAATTCCATTTCTCTAATCAGACCCAAATTACTTTCCACAGCTTCTAAAGAAACACATAAATTAACACTCAGAACACTAGCAATATCTAATAAAGTAGCATTAGAGGCAATAATAACACAAGGGAGGGAAACATTTATACTAGCAGGGATCTCCAAATTCTTGATCTTAGCACACTCATTTGCTCTATCCATAACTATAGCACCCCCTTGAGAGCCAAGTCCGGTAAACTTCCTTCATTCTACTCCTCCATCATCCTTTCCCCCTTGTGAATTCGGAGCAGTAATGGGCATCCTATCTATCATAATAGGTTTTGGTTGGGTCAGTGGTACCTCAACTCCACAATTATTGACAAACAAACGGGTATCATTCTGAGAATCTAGCACTGCATCTGGTACTTCACTATCGCCATAGTTAACATTCTCCTGACTGTATTAACCCCCATCAACCTAGATATCCCCCTTATCCACCTGACTATTATAAACTCCTCCATCTACTGGCATAGTATGAGTTTCTAAATCCACTACACCCACATCTTCTCTTGATAACTTATCCGCCTGAGGTATAGCTTGTTGATTAGGGTTAGCCTGCAACCCTTGATGTTGCAGATGTAGAGCCAAAGATAAATTATGAGTAGCTTGCATATGTGGCTCTGACTCCTAATTCAGATTACCCTCCATTGATGGCAAGCTTTGTGTATTTTGTTCCACAACTATCTATATTTCTTTGTGTTTAGATTTCTTCGGACTTCTACCATGATGGACTTCTCTAGCCACTTCACCCTGATCATGACATTGATGCCTTTTACCATTAGTAGTTGTTGTAGCACTCCAACCAATCTCCACCACAGACTCCACCTTGACATCTATTGTGTACAGAAGAAGCTTCTTAGTGGTCAATTCCAATTTAGCAGGGACTTTGGCAGGGTCTTTCACTCCTACCAAAAGCCTAAGGGTGTCCTAAGACCTCAACCCCTCCATATCCGTAGTAACCATCACAACCAAAGTAGAGCCAACCTCCCACAAACCTTTATAGTGTTTCATCTCATCAAGTATTCCTGACACCTGCACCCAAATAGTATGCAACTTCCCTTGTGCAACAGGCTTACTTGCCCTAGGAGAGAATTTCACATATGCACTTGTAAACTCATCCATTCCTGCATAATCAGCAAGCTTTGATTTGTGGGGGTACCTCATCAGGAAGCTACCTGGATTCACTTTTGCTCTCCACTCCCAATTCCATTGCAACATGGCCTTGAACCCAGCTTAAATATGTCACATGGTTAAATTATCCTGAGACACGATTATGAGAACTAAGGGATTGATGTGTTCCTCCTCATGAATTTCCTTTGTATTTTGAATCAAAATGCATCCAAATCCTTCAGCAGCATATCCCACAAATTGTGCCACAGGCATTGTTTGCTTGAGTAGAGCACATAATTCAGTCTTATACGAGTGTTTCCCACAAATCACACACAAAATAGGATTCGAACATTGTTGAAAACTATGACCCTTCTCTCGGCACTTCATACACAACAACTGTGAAGAATCAACCTGCATACCTCCAACAGATTGAGTAGAATTTGTACCTTTATCCTACGCCACAGACTTGAGATTATCTGACTGAGCTAACGCTTTAGAACCGTCGGCCTGCGCCCTAAAAGAATGAGTCCCCATCCCTGCCGACGCCGTTCGCGACCATCACCGAGCCCCCAACGCATGGTGACACCACCATACATCCCACCGGAGTTACAGGATGAGTGAGCCTGCTCCCTAAGCGTCCCCTCCTAAACTACCTCAAACAACTCCCCTGATGACAAAGTATGAGGAATGGAATTCTCACTTACCTAACGGTAGAAGTCTTCTAGAGCCGCTTGAGGATGTGGTCAGCTGAGCCACATAGAGATCTCGGAGAAGCCGATCAAACAAATATCTCAAGAAAACCACCGAATGTGGAGCCAAAAGCACTGGGGGAGATGGATCCAATAAAGCACGTTGAAACGGCACCACCATCGTCAGGGAAGAACTCCGAAGTTGGAGATTCTGAGCCCACTTGGACCGCCACGATGAGGAAACTGATCCCAATCGAGCGAGTAGTATCAGAATGGGGCTCCCATTGCACGATGTTGGGTAGCACAGGTGGACACCACAGAGGAAGGGGAAAGGAAGCAGGAGTCAGCGAGAAAGGCTTACCGTTAGCCTCCTCATCCGCCAACTGCCAAAAACGCCCACCAAGAACCGTCGTCTCACGTATCATCCCCTCTCTCTCTCTCTCTCTCTCTCTCTCTCTCTCAAGATGGGCCGATCAGCTAATACACTATTCTCTTTCTTTAAGTGTCTACCTAAGCGTCTCTTGCATTGGAGATGGCCTAATGCCCACCGTGCAATCCCACTCCTCTGTGCCAGGTGTGTGCCTCTCATCACGAAATCCACGTGTGACGCGTCCCGCATTCCTCATCGAATAAGGCCGCGACTGCCTTACTGAAATGGCAAAGGGATCGAAGTGGCAGGAACTGTTGCTGCTGGTTGACAACCACCCCCTCGCCAGCCGTGGAGTCCTACACAACCGATGACCCACACTTCCTGGACCTAAATACATATCTTGCGATGAGAACAACAGCCGGGCCCTCATCGCCGCCTCCACCCTGAGGAGATCCAGATCCAGCAAGCTATCATCTTCTCCCTCCATTGTACTCCACGGCCACGCCATGGCCTTCCTCCATCTACTTACCTGATTCACACCACCACTACCATGTGGGCGTTCAAGGTTTCGAGAGTCTGAAGCAAAGGAGATACTTTGAATCACACTGGTTGTTCACATATTGTTCATATTTCAAGTTGTGGTAAAATTGTGAAATTTTGTTCAAAAAAATTGTGACATAAAGTAATAAGAATTTTCTTACTGTCATCCAACATCTGAATTGCTCCTTTTGCTGGTCAATTAGCTGCTTCATTTGCTTGTATTGGAAAATGCATCAACTAGTGTCGTAGTTTATGTGTTCTATGGGATAAGTGATTGCGATTTTTATATATCTGTCACTAATTGTGACAAGGAATTGGGATGAAATAATAGAGATGGATCTAACTCATGGGGAGATGGAATAAACTCCCCGTACAACTCACCATCAACCATTTGGTGTATATAAGAAAAGATAGCTCTTTTGTCACATGAGAATAGAAATGTGTTCGTGTTGGGGTCCCATATTTTGGGCAGCTGAAAGCATGATGTTTCAAAATTTTGGGTTCCCCACCCAATGTACCTATGGAAGATGAAACATACTTAACACTATGGTGCCCCCAACCTACTCCTTTTGACACCATTCTAGTCCCTAGAGTTAGAGCTTCGTCAAGTTTGAATATAGTTGTGGCAAGATGATAACAATGCGCTAAAAAAAGACACGACTTCCACTCAACAACCCCACAATGATATAAGATCAATAAGCCCATTAGCAACGGTGTGAACTATGGCAGGCATAATCTCAACCCTTAGTTACCGACGGTGTTGCCTTAAGAGAGTGGTGTGGATATGGTCGAGGGGGAATATAAGTACACATAAATCTCCACCATTTTGATTAGCAGGATTTCAAAAACATAAAAACAAGAAAACGTTTGCAATGTCATGTTCACTTGAATCCAACATGATTGAATTCGCATTAAAGGTTTTTTTATTACACTGCAGAGAAAACAAAGGAATCTTACCAAGAGGTCTCAGTCAATAAAAATTGAAAATTTTATATGAATTATAACCATACGTACATATTAAATAACCTACATAGAAAATTTTCTATCAATTCTATAAAAAAAATTATAAAAATCTTTTGAATCAATAGGCCCTCGCGCTAGATCAAAAAATTGGTTAGAGAATACGGTATCCTCTATTGAACTTTTATCGCTACAGAGTACTAGTATAGCAAAAGATTTATCAACATGAATCGATCATTCACAGCTTAAGAAAAGGACCATCTACTGATTTTTCCAAGCATTCGAAAGTGAAATGAACATACCTAATGAACCACAACAACATTATGTAATACTCAAATCAAACTTGAAAACACATAGGGGCTTTAAATAGATGGAACGACCTGCTGTCGGTCGTAGGGTGTCCTTCCAAGAATAATTTGATCATTTCCGTAACAGCCAAGATGATTTTCATCTATTTCAATTCAACCTTCGAGACCAGCGCATATGTACTGTGGCTTTCCTTGCTCTTTGGCTTTGTAGTCATAGTTGGTGGATTCTACACTCACCCCGGTGTATTGATGGAATCTTGGATCAATTTACGGTGCCAAACTTCCTTAGCTCCACAAACACCTCTGCTCTCTTATATTATTCTCTATGGCTATTTAGCACCCACCCCGTCGGACGCTCCTACACTCAAGTGCTTGGCCAGTTCATTAAGTTATTAATTGGATGTGCATATCTAAAGATTTTTTTGAGGGCAACGAGGCGAGGCACCACAGTTTCCTACTTGTGACTCTTAGCCAATAATCATGCGCTGACTAGAGATAACCTTAGTACAAGGCGGCATGCTGAAGATAGTACTATATGTTTATTCTGCTGTGGAACTGAATCCATCAGACATTTGTTCTTCTGAGTGTTTGGTTGATAAATAAACTTGGCGCGCAGGTCCAACTATTTTTTAGAGGAATGCGGATCAGATTTTGAATCTATTGCCCGTTGGTGGGTAACAACAATAATGCTGTGTTCAACATGCATTGTGCTACTGCCTTATGGAGCATCTGGTCTCTAAGGAATGAATTTTTTTTCCAGGGGAAATTTTGGCCAAGCTTAAAGAGGAATCTGGAGCAAGATGATTGCTCACGTGACTCGCTGGAAGGTCCTTTGTGAGGGCTCACAATCTCAACTGATGGACTGTTGCATCTTGTTGCTTGAAAGAAGGCGGGGGGAACTCTTACGCATTCCGTGGAACACCTACAAGCCGGTGGCAAGAATCAAAAATGCTCTGAAATGACTATTGCTCCAGCGGGACTCAAGCAAGACAATTCACATGGAGGAGCTATCAACTGTTCTGCGCAAGCTGGATCACCCCGATGATGCTGGGGCAGGTGCTGTGCAGAAGCTGGAGGAACCTGAGCTGATGCAGAAGTATCAATGCTTAGCTCGTAAAACAAACTGCGACCTTATGTCATGTTGGCGCGGCAGCAAAATGATCTATTCATTTTCTGTTCCTGTTTTGTTCTGCTGAGGCACACAACCCGTGCCCGAAGAACTTCGTTGTATCAAACCCGTGGTTTAGGCTTGCCCCTGTTTTTCTAAAAATATAGTGTTGCTTTCCCTCTTGTTGTAGATCCTCTCTTTTTCATAACATCTGTGTTTGCTTTCCCTCTTGTATTAAGTTTTTCTTTTGTCCTCGGTTGTACTTTTGCCAACCGTTGTGCTTCTCGTGGTTGTTTGCTAGCTTTCATGTTTTCCCACTAAAAAGAGAAATAAAATAACTTTCGGTTCATTTTTTTAGGACATCTTCAATAGTAGAGAAGATATTTTTCTCTATCTATCCAAATCATCTATATATGATAATAGAAATACATAGTACAACGGTCATTGATTAAGGAAAGACCGATGTCACACTTTTGGAGGTGTCCTTATACCGTCTAAATGTGCGGTGCTCACGCAGCGTTAGAGTTAGAACAGAGTTATGTCATGATTAAGAAAAGACTGACATCACACTATTGGAGATGCCCTTATACCGTCTAAATGTGCGGTGCTCATGCAGCGTCAGAGTCAGAACAGAGATCCGTGGGTTCAATAACAAACAGCCATGTTTACCTGCATCAGGTCAGATGGGCAGCAATCAGGTTGGAGCAAAGACGAACTAATGAAGACAACTGAGACGAATGATGCTGGTCGAATGTAGGTAGAAGACCAGGTAGACATAAGACCAACGAATCCAGGCAAAAGACCAGGCAGACATATCCAACGATGAAGCTCCATCCAAAGATACTAGCAGAGTGTACCGAGGTAGTGTACTTCACAAGACTCCGCGGATTAGAACTCATTTTCCTGATGTGGAGCCTCCAGTCAGAAGGCAACCTGAGTGACCAAAGAGAAGAAGAGCTTGTGATGAACCAAGAATGCCATCACAATCAGGTATCAGCGTAATGCTATGCGTGCAAGGAGTAAGAGCACAATAAGAGAACACATGAGTTCAGAAATGCTTTATCTGAGAACCAGATGAGTACAAGTCCTTAACTACTACTATTTCTTTTAGATATGCATCACTTACATCGTGTGATTGACTTCAACTAATGTCAACAGGACACTTCACCTAGTAGGATCAAGAGCTGATCTCAGCCAATACCATCAGATGCAAGACTTGAAATTCCAACAAGCAGCTGTGTTAATAGACACAACCTTAGGAGTAGGCTTGTATCACCATCTCCAGGAGTGGGCGTGTGGCCCTTATGTGGACCCTAGAAGGCAGAACATGTTAAAGGCAATAATCAACAATACTGCATGAATCTAAGCAAGTCAATGATGCCAATATGTATAGTTCCACAAAGATCACATAAATAACATGAGTTAGCAAAAGAGATAATTAATTTCAACAGGTTTGCTTCATAGTTGACTAATACATACTAAATAGGGGGTCAATTTCGCATGGATCACATCACAGGTCACAACATACAAAATGGAGAAACCTTCACCAGCGAGCCGTTTCTGCATCTTAGCAACTGGAATGCAACTTTAGAAGTCAGCTGCGAAACAAACAAGCTCATCAGTCAAACCAATTTTTAGTACTCAGTGATGAAACAGTTATGTCTGACAATTTTCGTCCACTTCAAACAGTGAACATTAACGTCATCATTGTGAAACTTACAGGATGTCAGTTTCTTGCTTTTCAAGGTATGAAAACAAAACAGTGAGCGTCATTTTATCATAACATATTAGTAAACATTACAAAAGTATGATATGATGGATTTACAAACCTAGTCATGTCATTTAGATCACACGCCTAATTCGTAAACATTTCTTACTCAACGCTTCTTACTGGTCAAAGGTTAGACCGTACACAGGGCGTTGCAAATTATCAACATCTAGTTTGGAGTTTGTAAAAGAGAAAATATGTTAAGAGTTCTAAGGGAAATTGTGCTAATTGACTAATGGTCAGTGATGAGAAAATATGCTGATAAAATATTCAACTAAGTCACGTGACACTTCAAAAATTATCTATAAACTATAGTACTTCCTCCGTTTCATAATATTTGTCTTTTATTTATAAAAAATTTCTTCTCAAAATACTTGTCATTTTACGCATCCCAATGCACTTTTCGCCACCCTTTCCCACTTTGCCCTAGAGGTCCTACTACATCTCATTTTTTGTGCAACTTAACAACAACCACATATTTCTGTCACAAGTCATTTAAAAAATAATTACCTAAATATGCCCATTGCTCAAATTGTCAAGCATTAGAAAACAGAGGGAGTGATTGCCAGCAAGGTATGCTCTTTAAGTATCGTTTCAATCATTAACTCATTGTTAGTCGATCTATATCAAAATGTGGATAACAACAAAATGTGACGGTACGGATGGTGGGAAACGGGATACAAGGCACTAAGGCAGTCTGTCGGATGGAAAGGAGGGCAACCAAAACAGAATATCCCGGAGAGTGGGCAGGTCATGAGCAAAGGAATGGAGAGCAGCTGTGCAAGGATGAGGAAGCAGGGCCTGGAGGAAAGATGTAGAACGGAGCTGCCAATAATAGAAAGCATGATCGGAGGCAGGCTACATCTGAACAAATAGTTGTAGAGACAATTATGAAGTCCTCTCTTGAAATTTTGATACTTGAGAAATGATATAAAAGGGGCAAACACTAAATATGAAAAAATTCAAACAGTCCAAATCCCTCAAACTGCATTAAGAAGATATGCTTACATGTTCAACTAATACAACATGTTAGCACATCTCACCAGACAATCATCAATTATCTGATATACCGTGCAAAATTTCAACTCCATTTCTACCAGCAATGCATGTGCCTTCAAGCATAAAAATTAATGATAATTTCGAGGAATAGAGTTAAATGGTTCGACCCACAGCTACAACTTGAGAAAAATAGCCAACTTTTGGTACAATATTAGCAATAGATAATCAAAACCACATCTGTTGTAAAATTCGAGGAGTATTTCTGCAAACAGTATACCTATCTACTCATAAAGAAGAATTTAGCTGATGAGGGGAAAAAAGACATTACCTAGAATTTTTCGGCCTAAACTAATAAACTCTGGTAACAAAAGTGGTCATGGAGTTATGGGTATTCTGATTTAAATAAATTTCGCCTAATAAGAGGCAAAAGAATTTATGGATCATTGCAGCAGGGCTCTTCAATTGTTGACAAAAGAAAAAGAATTATCACGTCAAGAGGTAAGGATTCAAAGCCAGTCACTGTTATCATTATGGAGTTAAGACTAATGGCAAGATCAAGACATAGAGAAGTACTGATGAAAGAATTTAACTAGCCTTGAGGTTCCAAACGTGCTAACTCAGTTACTCATTTGACATTTGAGTTGATCCAAACTTAGTTTTTAATGTAGTACTCATCAATTGCCAACTGTTACGCATCTGATGCTGAAAAGATCTGTACTACAACTATCTACATATGAATACTACCGTAACACAATTACACATACAGCCAATAGACAAGAAACAATGACCTTTAGTTCTATTATTCTTAAAGAATTCATCCAGCAGTAAAACAAAGAATTTGTCGTAGATACAAGTCTAGACAGTAAACTTGTGGCACCCCCGAATGGCTACAGCGACCACCGATGGTGCCGAGGAGTACGAGCGAGTGTGACCCTCCGAACATCCGTCGAGCTGAAGAACGAAATACGTATGACAGGGTGAAACACGAGCCGTGTACGAGGAGGCGAAACCCCTCTGGTGTACGATGAGGTGAAAGTCACTCTTCTATTGAAATATTGAGCTAGGTTTACAAGATTTTTCCTCCCCCTCCTCTCTACCCCTAGGGGGTATTTATAGGGTTGGAGGATGGAAATGGTGAGATTACAATTTTGCCCTCGCACGAGAGGGACTTTTACAAAGGCGTGGTCGTCATTTCCCATGCATAGAAGATATTTTGGGAGAATATTCCGAGCATCTTCGGAGAATATTCTCTGGCATCTTTGGTGGAATTCCTAAGCACGTCAACGCAGTCCCTGACAATGCCAACGCAGACCTTGATGACGACGGACATCGGGACGATCCTCGGTGACGTCGGTGTAGTCCTCGTTTTGGCGTCGTCGACGTAGGCTTTGTCGATGACGGACGTCGAGGTTGCCCTTGGCGGTATCGACGACGTAGACTTCGACGATGACGGACGTCGAGGTTGCCCTTGGCGGTGTCGGCGTAGTCCGCGATGACGGCGAAGGCTGGGGCTGCCATTGACGGTGTCAGGGTGGTCCTTGACGGTGCATGCGGAAGACTTTGAAAGCGGGCTAGCACGGGACCCCTACCCCAACAGTAGCCCCTCGACGATTCGGGCGATCGGGTGGCGAACGCCTGGACCGGCGCACCGATTCCTGAGGGGTCGGTGCGTGGTCCGAACTAGTCGGGGATGTATGGAAGATTTCAAAGTTCGAAACCACATGCACAAGCAGATGATACACGGCTGGTTCATAGGCTGCCGCCGCGGTAGCAAGAACCGCAGATTCTTTGTCGTGGCAGGAAAGTGGCAACGTTGGGTAGAGAGTTTGGCAACTCGGATTGCCAAACGGTCTTCACGGTGGTGAGCAGGAGGCCAAACTCTATGTCTCCAGAAAGTTTGAGCCAATTCTGAGAAAGTCGACGAAACGACTAGTGGAAATCCCGGCCCGAAATCGAAGATTTCGAAAACGGCACCCCGACAAAAGTGCTCGGCAGAAGCTGGGATCAAGGTGGAAAGTAAGTCATCGACTCAAGCTAACCAGGGAAATAAGAATCACCCAAATCGGAGTCCGGGTGAAGGAGATGTGCCCTCCGCAAGATTCGAAAAAGTAACGGAAAAACTTCTGGAGTCGAAAAGTCTTACTTAGAAGCCGAATTTTGAGGGTCAAGATGGGTACAAGTATATACACGTGTAGAATTTTCAGATGCGCCTCATCGTTAGTTTCGATTTGAGTGGTCGTGGACCCAAAACAGACTTCATATGAGAAAGTTATGGCTGTTTTTTCAAAACCTCTCAAACTAGACTTTTCTAGGGTTAAGGGGTGAAGTGTGCATGGTCCGGAAGTTTATCCGGAACCTCCAGACCACACTTCCGGACCACCCAGATTCCAGATGGAATTCTGGACCAGTCCAGTAGCTCCTGGACCGGCTCGGAAGGCTGCCCGGAGCGCAACCCGGAATCGGGGAGCTCCGAGATATGAAGCCCGGAGGTCCCGTCCGGAACCTCTGGATGGAGACTCAGGGCGTGCACAGCGCCGAGGGGGTCTACTCTGAGATATTTCTCGAGCAGCCCCCGAGATATTTCTCGGGCTAAGTCGGTTCCGGCCAGCTATATAAAGCCCCGGATCCCTTTTTCTCTTTCTTTTTTCTCTTTCTCTCTCTCTTTTTCTCTCTCTTTGTGCAGCCTACGTCGGCCGTCGCCACTGTCGCTGCCGAGCTCAGGGACCGGGCCGCCGTGTTGCTACTTCGGGCCACCGCCGCAGCTGGGTCCCGTGCCGTTGCGCGGTCGCCGCCGACCGCTCGCCCGCGTCCGTGGTTGCGCGCGTGCGCGCGCTCGTGTCCGTGCCCGCGGGGTCACGCGTGGCCGTGGCCGCGCTCGTGTTCGTGCCCATGCCCGAGCCCACGGGGCTGTGGCCGGCTGCGGAGTCGCGAGGGGTTGGCCGCGGCGTCGCCCGCGGGGTCGAGCGCGGAGTCAGCCGCGCGGAGTCGGAGCTCCGTCCGAAAGACAGCCCGGAATCCGGACGAAGGCTCCGGGCGAACGTAATTTTACCCGGAAGGTCATCCGGAATCCGGGTAGCCCGGAGGTCAAGCCCAGAACCTTCGGGCTAAGACTCCGGATGCGCAGAGCCCCATCCGGAGACTCATCCGGAAGGTCATCCAGAATCTGGGTAGCCCGGAGGTCCAACCCGGAACCTCCGGACCAAGACTCCAGGTGCACAGAGGATCAAGAGGCTCGACAGGCTTCGGATCCGTTGCGGCGAGATGGCAACATCTCCGTGCGCTGTAAAGGGGAAGGACTTGCTCGAGGGGGTGGGAGTAGCCGAGCCAGCCTACTCCCGCTTCCTCGGCCCCTCTAGCATGGATACGGCGCTCTTCAGGCGTTTGACCGTGGAGGGCAAGATACCTGAACCGGTGGCCCTTACGGCGCCGAGGCTCCTCCCCGTACCGCGGTGAGGGGGGGGTGCCCGGTATGGGGCGCATCATCATCTTTGCATCGCAATTCGACGCCGGATTGCGTATTCCGGCGGCGGGCTTGCTGCCGGAGGTGCTAGAGTTCTTCGGCATCGAGGTGTCGGACCTCCACCCGTCTGCCTTTGTCAGGCTGGCGGCGTTCGAGTGGGCGATGCGGAGCATGGGGATGATCGGCTCCGAGAGGCTCTTCGCTTGGCATCACCAAGCGTTGGTGATGAAGGTAAGGGCGACAGAAAATTCTTTTTCAGTGTACGGGATGGTGAGCTTCTCCAGGCGCCGGCAACGTACCAAGGCCAAGTATCCAGTGTTCGCCACTCGGGCTAGGTGGCCAGATTGGCGGGGTGCCTGGTTCTACTACCGCATCTAGGGCTCGGGCTTCACTTGCTCAGGCGGCGCCCGAGCTCTGAGGGCCTCTCCCCCTTCCTTGGACGGGAGCGACGAGGCCCAGAAGATCATGCTCCAGCGCTTGGCCCACGTGCTGGCCATGCACGACCTGGTAGAAGAGCATCTCCTGTTTGGGATTACGCCGCTCACAGCTGATTGGACGCCGACTTTGGCGCCGTCGAATGCGAACCTGCCGCACGGCTTACGGACTCTGGTTGGCTACGTCTCAACTGCGTGTGAGCATTCTCTAGCCTTCTTTGTTTGTTTTTCCTTTAATCAAGCTTTTCTCCTATCGCTTTACTGTGGTCCCTTCTGCAGACAAATCTTTGCGGGGCGCGGCGTCTGCCGCGGAGGAGCTGCTCGGTCGCTATATGGCCGCCGAGGAGGCAGACGTGAAGGTGATGATTCAGGAGCCGCGGATCAATCGAGCGTGTCAGTGCTTCAATTGGGCGGTGCCCGCTTGGTCATCTCCCACACCAACTGGGGGCATGGTAGCAGCCAAGCGGGCTCGCGAGGCGGCTCCTTCTTCGCCAACTCGGGTGGTCCGCACTGCGATGGCCGGCGGGTGTCCCCTGAGCCCCGGACGGGAGCGGCCCAGCCGCCGCTCCAGCCGCGCGGAGGTTCAAGCGTTGCCTTTGGCCTTGTTCGACTGACAGTCCAGAGCAGACCAGTACGACGACAGCGGTGGCAGGGTTGCTGAGCTACAGGAAGTCCCCCGATGCCACCCCCCCCAGGGGGAGACGGACGAGTCATCGACAGGCAACTTTGACTTTGGCTTCGAGGGAGGTGGCAAGGCAGACACAGCCGCGTCCGCCGAGGTGCTGCCCGCGCCTGCGACGCCAGGGGAGGAGCCGCCATGACGGCGTCTGCGTCACGCTCGGAGCCCACTAGACCGACCGCGCTAGCCGATGGGAGCAATCCCGTGCCGGGGTCTGCGTCCCATGCGGACGCAGGCAGCGGGGGTGCGCTGGGCGCCCCGTTGATCTGGGGGCTGCTGCTCCCGGGGCACTTTGTCAACTTCGAGGTCGAGACAAGCCTTTATGACGACCTCGCCGAATGGATCTGCCCGGCTGACCTTGAGACTGCTTTCTCTGGGCTATTGCCAGCGGACGTGCGAACTGCCTCTAAATCAGCGCTGATCAAGGTAATGTCCGCCTTTGACCTTTTCTTTGCATACGATATCTTTATCGATGGATCCTGACTACAACTCCTCTTCGTAGAGCTTCCTTGCGATGGAGCGGTTCCTGGAGATGCACGACGCCGAGATAGAGGGCAAGATAGCTCGTATCCATGAGGTGAAGACGCGAGCTCAGTTCGCTGAGGAGAAGGCCGTGGGGGCTCAGGAGAGGCTGTCGGAGGCGGAGGATGTGATTGCCTCCCTCCGTGCTGAGCTTCATACCACGGGGGTTGAGCGACAGGCCGCTGCTACGCGATAGCAAGAGCTGGACGTCCTAGTGGCATCTGCCGTGGCAGGGGTCAGCGAACTTAGCGCCGGACTCGGAGTCTCCCTTCCGCTTCCTGACGGTGCTGACGAGGGCGTGCCAGCCGCTCGGCTATGCTGGGTGGCCGCGCTGGAGGCGATTCCAGTGCACGCCCGGGACTACGCCCAGGCTTCCGTCGAGCTAGCATTCACCTGCTTGCACGAGGCCGGCTGCGACCTCGCGGGCAGGTTTGAGGTGTCGGACTTTGCCCTTCCGATGAGGACGAGGATGGAGGATGCTCGCGCGCACGTCCGGGCTAGTGTCCGGGCCTTCCTGGCGCACGTATGGGACAGGCATGGACTAAAGTACGTTGCTGGGCTCTGGAAGTCTCGGGTCCACCGAGAGACTCCTGGGGGGCTGCCCGCGGGAGCGCCCAGCAGGCGGCCTTCATAGGTGTGAGCTTTACCCCTAACTCTGTGTCTTTTGCTTACCTTAGCGCGGTAGGATTTTGCTTAGTCTTTTGCTTTTTAGTACATGGGCCGCCGTTGCGTCGGCTTGAGCCCTCTAGCCCAGTAGACCGTCTTTTGCTAGGGTTCACGTGATCGGACATGATCAGACTTTTCTTTGTAACTCTCATGTAACTTGTTAGTTATTAACAAAAATCCAGAAGATTTACCGAATTTTGCATTCGCTCCTTGTGAATGTTTGTTCTTTGGCATGTAGGGTGACTTGCTTCGATGGAAGGCGAGCGCAGAGCGCCTAGGGACAGCACCTGCTAGGCCTGAGTCCACCAAGCGCTATGCTTCGCGTGGGTTAACGAAAATCGAGCGGCTGGACGATGACGTGCATATCTTGAACGATGCAGAGGTCGCGGTGTTCCTTGTGGGCCTTGCCCAACTCTCCTAATGAGTTTGAGCTTTTCTCGTCATAGCTTCGTGGTTGTTTTGATTTTTTGACCGATTGTACTAAGTATGCATTCATCTTGCAATAATGGAGGGGGCATCGGTGGGGATATGACGTCGTGCCCCACCTCCCATCCGAAAACAATTAGCGCTCGATGGCGTGCTTGAGAGCGGTTGTTCCTTTGCGATATGCAGTAATTGAAAAATAAACATGTTGCTAGGTACTTGGTACCACGCTTTACGCCTTGTTCAGAAACAGTTAGCGTTAGAGGTAGCTCGACACCGTAGGGAGTTCATCATCGCACGACCCCGGAGGGAAGGGATACTCTATCCCAGGTGGAGATGGCTCGACATCGCGGGGAGCTTATCGTTGCGCGACCTCGGAGGGAAGAGACACTCTATCCCGGATGGAGATGGCTCAACATTGCGGGGAGCTTACCGTCGCGCGACCCCCGGAGGGAAGGGACACTCTATTCCGGATGGAGATGGCTCGACAGCACGGAGAGTTTACCTCGGATGGAGATGGCTCGATATCGTGGGGAGCTTACCGTCGCGCGACCCCGGAGGGAAGGGACACTCTATCCTGGATGGAGATGGCTCGACAGCGCGGGGAGCTTACCGTCACGCGACCTCGGAGAGAAGGGACACTCTATCCCGGATGGAGATGGCTCGACATCGCGGGGAGCTTACCGTCGCGCGACCCCGAAGGGAAGGGACACTCTATCCCAGATGGAGATGGACATCGTGGGGAGCTTTCCGTCGCGCGACCCCCGGAGGGAAGGGACACTCTATCCCGGATGGAGATGGCTCGACATCGCGGGGAGCTTACCGTCGCGCGATCCTGGAGGGAAGGGACACTATCCCGGATGGAGATGGCTCGACAGCGCGGGGAGTTTACCGTTGCATGACCCCGGAGGGAAGGGACACTCTACCCAGATGGAGATGTCTCGACATCGCGGGGAGCTTACCGTCGCGCGACCCCCGAAGGGAAGGGACACTCTATCCCGGATGGAGATGTTGGAACCTGTTTCGAAGGGGCATGATGCCACCGTTCTGAGTGTTTTATTGAGGCTTAACAAGGCACGAAGGCCAATTACAGAAGGTGGCGACGGCCGACGCGGCAGCCTTAATCCAAGCAAACAACCTAGCGGGGGCAGCGACCGACGCAGCGGTCTCTACCCTAGTTGTACTACCCAAAATACAAGACTGCCGATGCAGCGGCCATATCTAGTGGAACTGGAGCTACACATAGTACTTGCGGAGATTGTCAGTGTTCCAGCTGTGCTTCAGTTCGACCCCGTCGAGGGTTGCCAGGCGAAACGTTCCCGGGCGAGTGGCATGAACCACCTCATACAGTCCTTCCCACTTTGAGCTCAG